>CAUYPK010009850.1:0-41911 GCA_963574355.1 Loris lydekkerianus
ATTAATGCGATCATAGGGCACCATACACTGGTTTTATAAACAGTTTGACACATTTTCATCACACTGGTTAACATAACCTTCCTGGCATTTTCTTAGTTATTGTGTTAAGACAATTATATTCTACATTTACTAAGTTTCACAAGCTTTTTGAGAACCTTGCCTGTATCAAGCTCAGTGTTAAGGGCTGGGAGCATGCAGAAACTCACAGTCTAAATGAGCGGTTCTCAACCCCTTTTAACTGTATTAAAGGTTCGTGGCATTAGGAAGGTTGAGAACCACTGTTCTAAAGGGTGGCTGCTGTGAATATGTCTTTGTATGAAAGAGACATGTGCAAAGTGTGATGGACAGAGAGGGGAGAGTGGATCAGCCCTGTCCTAAAGGACTTAGAAGGGCGGCCTTCGTGTGGAAGGAGTCACCCAAAATAGAAACCCTATGTGTGTAACTATTATGCAGTTTCTGTTCTCCCCTTACCCCTAGACCCTGGTAACCTCTATTCTACTTTCTAAGAATTTGCCCATTCTAGATGTACCTGCATGTGAGTGGAAACAAACATACATTATCTGTCCTTTCTCATCTGGCTTATGTCACTCAGTGTAAGGTCTGCAGGGTTCATCCATTTGCAGCATACAGGACTTCACTCCTTCCATGTGGCTGATGATATTCATTGTAGGTCTGTACCACATTTTGTTCATCTATTCATCTGTTGTAGACACTTAGGTTGTCTCCACCATTTGGTTTAAGGGTATCTGTTTGTGCCCCTGTTTTTAATCCTTTTGGGGTATATGAGGTCAGACAGTTGAGTTTGTCAACTCATCCTAGAAAAAGTGCTACATCCCTCGCTGCTGAATGTCACCACAGTTGCCCTCGAAGTACTTCCCTCAGAAAGCCATGCACTGGCACCAGCACCGACTCCACCCTTCAGAGCAATTTTGGAACTTTTTTTCTGGAAGGACCATCAGAGCTGTCACTGTTTGGCACACAAAAACAGCAACAACAGTCATGAGTGCCACTCGGCAGGACACCACCACACGTTGACATGGACACAGCTGTGAGACGCTGATATACCAAAGTGAGGAAACCATAGCCAGTTGTTTGTACAGTGCTGCCAGTGTAAACGCATGGTGGCAAGTTTGGGAACTTAAGTGTATAAAGACAGCTCCGATGGTCATTCCAGAAAACGAGTTCCAAAATTACTTTGAAGGGTGGACTAGGCAGTGGCATTAGTGCGTAGCTTCCTGAGGAAACTGCTGTAAAGGTGACCGCAGTGATACTCAGCAATGAGGTATGTAGCACCTTTACTAGGATGAGTTCATGAACTTAATTGTCCAGCCTCATATGTATTTACACATCTACCTGAGAGGTGTTGCAAACGTTCCTGGTCTTTTCTTGACTCCTTCCATGTGATGGCTGCCATTCTAAGTCCTTCGTGGCACAGCCGATCCACTCTTCCCTCTCCATCCATGGTAACCTGCACATACCTCTGTCCTACAAGGACATTCTCACAACTGCCACCCTTTAGACTGTGAGTTTCTGGATGCTCCCAGCCCTTAACACAGAGCCCGATCCAGAAAAGGTTCTCAAAGGCTTGTGAAATGAAAAGAATGAATAAATGAATCTGATCCGCCTGCCCTAAACTCTGCAATTTCAGATTTTTCAGATTAAAAAGTTTTAGAAATAGTGTTGATGATTACACAACACTGCCACTGCACTTAATGCCACTGAATTATACACTTGAAAATGTACTTTGCCTGGCACGTAACCAGTGCTCAAAAAGTCTTTATTGAGTGAACGAGTCTGTTGAATGAAAGAATTCCGCTATACTTAATTTGGCAAATGTCCATCAGCCATTAGCATGATTGTGGGAGGCAGTGTGGCTCCAGGTCAGAGTCTTAGATTCAATTCTTACTCTGTTATTTGCTCATTAACTCATTAAATATGTTATTTTCTGCTCTTGACATAATTTTTAAAAATGAGATATAATTCATAGATCATAAGATTCACCCTTAAAAATGTACAATTCGGTGCTTTTGAGTGTATTCACAGTATACATCACTTCCATCTTTCTTATTTCAGAACATTTTCACTACTCTGAAAGAAACCTAGTATTTATAAGTAGTCCTTCCCACCTTCTCTCTTTCCCACCCTGGACAGCCGCTAATCTACTCTCTGTCTGTACCTATTTGCCTGTTGTGGGCATTTTATATAAATGAAACCATAAAATATGTGTCCCTTGTGACTGACGTCTTTCAGTTAGAGGTTCATCTATATTGTAGCATGTATGGTAAATACATGTAGCATGTAAATAGCATTTATTTATTTTTATTATTGACTAATATTCCAGCGTATGGATAGGCCCACACTTGTTTGTGCATTCATCAGTTGGTTGATATTTGGATTGTTTCCAGTTTTGGTTTATTATGAATGGTACTTCTATGAACATTTATGTCCACCTTTTTTTTGGTATGAACATGTCTTTTACTTTTCTTGGGTGTATACGCAGGAATAGAATTGTTATCTCATATTCTAAGCATGTGCTTAAGCTTTGAGAAACTAACAGTTTTCCAAAGAAGCACCATTTTATATTACCCATCCGTGATGTAAGAGGGTTCAGGTACCTCCATATCCTCACCAACATTGGATGTTATCTGTCTTTTTGATTATAGCTATCCTAATGGATGGGAAGTGATATCTCCTTGTCGTGTGACAGGCATTTCCTTGATGGCTAATTACGTTGAGCTTCTTTTCATATGCTTATTAGCTATTTGTAAATATATCTTCTTTCGCAAAACATTTATTTAAATCCTTTGCTTGTTTTTTAATTGTGTTATCTTTTTATTGTTGAGTTGTAAGTGTTCTTTATAGATTCTGGATACTAGATCCTTGTCAGATATCAGATATATAACTTTCAAATATTCTTTATCCTTCTGTTGGTTGTCTTTTCACTTTCTTATTATTGTCTTTGACACATGAGATTTTTTCCTTTGTTTTGTTTTGTTTTGTTTTTTTGCAGTTCTTGGCCGGGGCTGGGTTTGAACCCACCGCCTCCGGTATATGGGGCTGGCACCCTAAACCTTTGAGCCACAGGTGCCACCCCTAAAGCATGAGTTTTAATGTTGACAAAGTCTAATTTATCTGTTTTTCTTTGGTTGTCTGTACTTGAAGTGCCATGTTCTAAGAAACCTTTGCCTAATCCAAGGTCACAAAGATTTATACTGTTTAGGTCTTTGATCCATTTTTTTCTTTTTTTTTTTTTATTGTTTGGGATTAATTGAGAATTAGGTTGTATTCATTTACATTTTTCATTGAGAATACAAAGAATTAGGTTACACTGATTGCATTTGTTAAAGTCCCCTTTATAATTGTGTCTCACTCCCAAGAGGTGTGCCGTACACTGTGACCCCCCATCTGGCCCCTCATCCCCTCTCCCCACTTGCTCCTCCCCCTGCTCCCGCCTTGTATTAATTAGCTCATCTGCTGCCTTCCTATTAGGATTGAGTACATTGGATTCTTGTTCTCCATTCTTGTGATGCTTTACTAAGAAAAATGTGTTCCACCTCCATTCAGGTTAATACAAAAGATGTAAAGTCTCCATCTTTTTAATGGCTGGATAGTATTCCATGGTGTACATATACCACAGCTTCTTAATCCATTCCTGGGTTGATGGGCATTTAGGCTGTTTCCACATTTTGGAGATTGTAAATTGAGCTGTGATAAACTAGTGCAAATATCCTTATGATAAAAGGATCTTTTTCTTTCTGGGTAGATGCCTAGTAATGGGATTGCAGGATCAAATGAGAGGTCTAATTTGAGTTCTTTGAGCATCCTCCATACTTCCTTCCAAAAAGGCAGTAGTAGTTTGCAGTCCCCCAGCAGTGTGAAAGTGTTCCCTTCTCTCCACATCCACACCAGCATCTGCAGCTTTGAGACTTTGTGATGTGGGCCATTCTCACTGGGCTTAGGTGATACTTCCAGGTAGTTTTAATTTGCTCTTTGATCCATTTTAAGTTAATTTTTGTATATGGTATGAGGTAGAGGCCCAAATTCATGTGGAATTCCAGGTGTCCCAGCATCATTTACTGAAAAGACTTTTCTTTCACCATTGAAAATCCTTTTGCCCTAGATTCATGGATTTCTTTGTGGACTCTCACTTCTGTTCTTTTGAGTTCTGTCTCTTTTTATCCGAGACCACTTTCACCGCACTCACAGTTGTTACTGTAGCTGGGTATCTGACCTTGCACGAGTTACTTGAGGTCTCACAAAGTCTTGGTTCCCTCACGTATAAGCTGTTAGAGACTGATCAGAGAGTAATATTTCAAGCACTTAATAATGTACCATGCAGTAAATTGTAGCTGTTACATTATTTTTATCATCATCATTGCAAAAGAAAGTGACCACAGGTTTATATGCTGAAAGAATTTCTGGGAAATTTGAGAATAAAAATAATTTTTCTTAATCCAAACATTTCATTTGATTTACTTTTTTTAGCTCCCTACTGCGTGATGGGTTTAAATTTTTTTTTTCCTGTGGAGGGACTCTGCAGAGAGAGTTTTCCTGTCATCCAATTCTAGTTCAATACCCAAACTTAGAAGCATATTTTTCTTTAATAAAAACATTAATCTCAAAATGTATATATTTTTTGGTATCCTTTGAATGTACAAGGTTTATGTACCTATAATAATAAAAAAAATTTTAAAGAGTGAAGCTTAAAATACATTAATCTCATCAGATGCTTGGATTTTAAGAAACATGCCAAGTTTTGCTCCAGGAAAATTGCTCTGTGGTGGCCTGTGAGGCAAAGCCTCCATGACATCACCCCCAGTTTCCGCAGGGAGCCTTTTTGGAGTGGATGTATGGAGCAGAAATTTGAAAACATACTTGGACTTTGTAGTGGAGGAAGGTAAGATGGTAACATTTGTGGCACCATGAAAACTCTTTATAATGAAAAGATGCAATTAAGGTATCTGGAAACATTTGCGTGCTTATAAGGAGTGATGGAGACAGGACACCGTAGGCTCCTTGTACACCCACCATAGCTATTACTTAAGAGTCAATTTCAGCCTTTCCCCACCAAACTCAGTTAGTTAGTAAGTGATTAGGTTTGGCTATTCTCCTGTCCCATAGCCCTGCAGGCAAAACTGTCTTATTTTCATAGAACACATGTGCATATATTTTCTCATCCTTATTTAAAGCTTATTTTTATTGGTTTTTCCATTCAGAACAGAACAAGCTGTAAAATATGCATAAAATTAAACCTCTTGACCACACACCCAAGATTCCGTGCCTTTGTGCGATGGTTCAGTTTGGGGTTCTCACGTTGCACTCAGAAGGAGTCCGAGCATCTCATTTTGTACCATATTTCTTAGGCCAGGAACAGTCTAAACTATTTTTTCTAGTGCCCTTTCCCCCGGTGGACAGCTAGTTGAAGCCTTTGGGAGTAAAAGTACTGAAGTACTTCCCAGGACATAAACCAAACCCTTCCTCCCACAGCCATTTAAAATAGTTTAAAAATAGCTTCCACTTAAAATTTTGTGACAGGCTGTGACAACTTTATAAAAATCTTATGTTTACTTTTCTCCTCTTTTTTGTGTATTAAAACACTGCTTATCACAGATTCCCAGATAAATACATTTATTGCCAAGCTGCGAAAGAAAGTTGTTTTTCTTAGAGCAAGTGGCAGAGCACATGCTATTTAGAGCACTCAAGGTGCAGTTGAACTGTACAAATGGCAGTGAACTGACTGTTCAGCCAGTTTCAGTAGTGGTGGTTTAACAAAGGGATTCTGCCTTTTGAACTAAGCAGATCCATTCAAAGACACTTTTTGTGCATTTACTTATTCACTTGTACACACAACAAATGTTCCTTGAGGGCTCCTTCTGTGTCCAGTGGTGAGCAGGACAGGCAGGGGCCCTGGTTTCATGGAACTTACATTGTGGTAAATAATTAGATGAAAGTAATACTGCAATTCTTTAAAACAACGTATGTATGAGTAATCGCTGTCAGCTAAGACCTCAGAAAGTTTCCCATTTTTAGAAGATTTATTTCCCAGATCCTGCTGTCCTTCCTCTGTAAAGCTTCTGTAAAGCTTGCAGTTGCTTCCTGCCTCATTCAGGGTGAAAGCCGGAGTCACAGTAGCCTTGTCCTGGAAAGCTCTTCAAGGTTCTCCCGGGTACCTGCGGCCCCTCATTGCCTACTCCCGTGCCCTCACGGACTCTGGTGCAAGACATCATCACCTCCTTGTAGACCCTTAAGCATTTCTGAGCTGCCCCTAATCATGACCTTTTTGTTCGTTCTGCCTGGAATATTCTTTCCCTGGACACCCCCCGGGGCTGCTGTCTTGGTTCTCTGCTGAGATAACTAGTCATTCACTAGAGAAGACTTTCTTGCCCTTCTCACCCACCTTCTCATCCTGCTTTGACTTCCTCCATGGGAATCTTCTGGAATGCTTTTGTGCCCCCCCCCCCCACTTGCTTATTTGTTTATTTCCCATTTCCCTGCCTGCCCATTCCCAAGCAGAATGCAATCCGTGGGAGCGGGGACTCTGTGTTGCCTCCTCATGGGTCCCCAGCGTCCAGAACGCTCTGTCTGGTACAGACTAGAGGTGCACTGGAGTATTTGTTGAATGAGTGAGTAAATGAAGTGGTTCACTGTGACTCTGTGTCCAGGCTTCGCTGCCTTTCAGCAGTCTTCTTATCCTCCAGTTTTCTCTCCATTTTACTGCTAGTTTTCACATTTGCACATGAAGTTCTGCTTTACGGTTTTTGTCTCTGTTTTCTGTACTTGCCGCCCCCTCTTCTTCAATCGAATATTCCTTCTTATCTGAAAATTCAAATCCAATAATAAGCCATTCCTCATTAATCACACCTGATCCTACCTGTAAGCCTGCACAGACATCAATTTAACATAGTATTGTTAATTTTCATTCATTGAACAAATATTAGCATGTGTGCTAGGTATGAGGCTACAAAGATGAGTTAAGATACAAAGATGAAAAAAGTGGTGCCTTTCCTTAAGGATCCTGCTGTCAAGGATGGTCGGATGCTTCAAATCCTCGCGATGGTTTATTTGTTTCAAAGCCAAGGGCTCTGCCCATGGTTCTAGTGTAACTCTCCTGCATTATGCACTGCACTGTGGAGAATATTGGAAGTTGAATAGCTAGTGCTTTCCTGGACAATATATGTTTTTGGTTAACAATTAGAATGGTAGAGTATAAATAGCGTGTAATAGGGCAGTGAAAGATAAGAGGAAAACTAGCAATGACCAGAGCTGTCACAGCAATTCAGAGGATAGCAAATGATCACAGTGCACTGGGGTAGTTGAGGAAAGGCAGTCTTGAGGAGGCGGACTTTGGGTGTCAGGCTGGAGGGGACCGAGCCGGGCTGGGTAAGGGGTGTCTTCACTGTTTTTGGTAACCTCAGAGCTCATCGTGACAGGCAGTGGTGTGGGGCTTATTGGGCCACAGAAGAGACGCCCACATCACTGTTCTGTAAGGCGTTTCATTCTGTGTTAGCCTCATTTCCCAGAACGGGGATGGTGGACTCTGGAGGGCTGTACTATAAGCAGAAAAAGAGAAAAACCTGTTGCCGAAGATGCAGTCTGTCCTTGGAGGCTTTGGAGCCCTGGGGTGAGGCATGGGAGTCTGTGAATGAGCTGGACGCTGGCCTTGCCCAGGATGGACAGACTGTACTCTTCGTCCTCTGGCACCGATAACTTGCCAGGGGTGGTTGGTAGGAAGGGGGAGGGGGTAGCATAAAACTTGGTTCTGTCTCTGCCTGGGCTGTCTTCTCTCTTTGGACCAGCAATAAGTTCCATTGGCACAACTTGAACTTGGAAAAATGTTTTCCTGTAGTTCCCAAAGAGCTATATAAGTAGATGGTTTCATCCTTTGCTGGTAGTGCCTTTGTTGAAAATATGTCAAATTCAGAATCATTTCAGAATTTCGCAGATATTTTTGGAGGAAAATCCTCATCATCAAATAAGCCTCGGACTTCTGGTATTGCTTCAAAGCCAGATCTTGGTCTCCCAATCCTAGTTTTTTTTTAAATGACTTTATTATTTGTAACCCAACTGTCTTTAATAGGCTGACATTTATTGTTTGAGTTGCAGTGGACCCAGCATCTGCTCTTAATTTATATTCCTTTTAACATCTTTCTCCTTTTTCTCTTATTTGCACTTGTTGAAAATGGTATTTTTGGTTGAGGTTATTTTAAGGTGGTGTTGAAATAAATCCTGAGGCTGTCCTCTTGTTCTTTTAAGCCTACACATCCAGGGTCATCCTACCAAAATAAATTATATGGGCCCAGTGCAAAACTCTCAAGTCCCTGACATTTTATTTATGACAGCTGGCTGCTGGCATAACGTCTGTAGTTTCTCCTGAACAAAAATGGGCTCCCTTTTCTTTTCTCTGCCTTTTCCAAGAATTTCCAGCCCTCTTATCTCTTAAGTAGCCATGGCTCTGTATCGCTAACTATTTTAGCTTCATTACATATCCCAAGAGAATTTTAAAATTTAGTTAAATATCAGTGAAATCTACTGTTTTAACAATTATTTAGGTAGATGGAGCTCAACAACGTGCCTGTTGAGAGGTATTCAAAGGCTATCCAGAATCACCAAGGTATTTTCTTTACTTTAATCTAAGTGGGATAGAAGAATCCTTATCTATAGGAAGTTTGACTGATTCATTTTCTTTTTTCAAGTGCAAATTTCTCAAAGCCTGTATTTTTTATAGGTAGTATATAACTTTATAGATAGGAATTATTTGGAGATTAGTAGGTGGCTCAGAAATCTGTAGAAATATATATATATAATTATTGAATAACCTATTTCACATGTGGAGGAAGGACTAAATTTTCTAGTATATCAGGAAATACATAGATTATCCACTTTGGAAGCCGATACACTAAAAATCTTTCTAACGTGTAATTCCAAGATCTTTATTCATTTTTAATGTCATTCTGTACAACCAGCATAACAAAATAGTCTGGATATACCATCTGTCCTTTTCCTTCTTACTTTTGAAAGTTGTATCAAGGTTACTGGGACTGAACAGGTGTGGTGGCTCACTCCTGTAATCCCAGCACTTTGGGAGGCCAAGGTAGGAGGATAGCTTGAGGACAGGAGTTGGAGACCTGCTTGAGCAACCCCATCAGCAATACTCCATCTCTATACAAAATTTAAAAAACTAGCCAAGCATGCTGGTGCACAACTATAGGCCCAGCTACTCAGGAGGCGGAGACGGGAGGCAGTTTGAGCCCAGGAATTTGAGGTTGTACTTAGCTATGATCATGTTCCTGCAGTACAGCCTGGGTGACAGAGTAAGACCCCATCTCTAATACAAAAGATGAACTTTTCTACCAATAATCTACCCCTGGATCTGTCTAAGCCCCTTGGACTGTGAGTCTGTTTCAAATTGGGTCTTATTCTTTCCAAATCTGAAGTGTCTGAAATCAGCTAACCTGGCTGAAACTGGCTCTGTCCAGAGAAAAGTGAGTGCTTGAGGAGGAGTAAGGGTAAAGAAGTGGGTTCTCCAGGAGAAACAAACTTGACGGAGGAAGAAATGGAACTAAGGATGATCTTCACATGTGTGGATTCTGGCCCATTGATATACCTTTCAAGAGGTGGAGTCCGTAGCTCAGTGAGTAGAGCACCAACTACATACACCAAGGCGGGCAGATTCAAGCCCAGCCTGGGACTGCTGAACAACAATGACAACTGCAACCAAAAAATAGCCGGGCATTGTGGCGGGCACCTATAGTTCAGCTACTTGGGAGGCTGACACAAGAGAATCGTGTAAGCCCAAAAGTTGGAGGTTGCTGTGAGCTGTGATGCCATGGCACTCTACCAAGGATGACACAGTGAGACTCTGTCTCAAAAAAAAAAAAAAAAAAAAAAAATATATATACACACACACACACACACACACATATATATATATACACCTTTGATCTCTCATACGAGACTGGCAGTTGTTTTGAGAATGAATGGAGGAACCTTCCGAGCAGGTGAGGTGACCAGCGCGTGGCAGGCCCCTTCATCAGCGGTGGGGAGCCACCATGCCTCTGAATATAGAGTGACATCCTTAAGGTGTGTGTAGGATGACTGTGTTGGTGGCGACTTGGGGACAAACTGTGTGACAGACATGGGCTGGGCTTTGTTGCTCTCTGGCTGCCTCTCAGGGCCACACCTGCTCTATTCTCAGTCTATATGTTCTTGGTGTGTCACATGCTGCCAATTTGGCCACCATGATGCCATTTAGTGATCACACTGCCTGGTTGAAGGATCAGCACGTGGTCCGGGGGATGCAGTGAGACTTGGTGTGGGTAGCTGGGAGAACAGCAGGCAGTTTTCTGCACTGGCCATGGATGTGGCCAGAGCCCCTGTGAGTAGACAGCTGGCCGAGAGGGCCTGCTCAGGAGTCGGGGTGAGGAGCTGGGTGTTCTCAACACCTGGCCAGTCTAAAGCCAGCCCCACTGCTACTTTATATAGACATTTAATCCAATAAAATTCCGTTGTGCTGAAGTGGTATGAGGTTGAGATTTCTGTCTCTTGCTCCGAGAAGAGTCCTAAGATTGAGGTGGAGTCAGATAATCTGTGGGCAGTCTGACTAATTAGGAGCCTTGTGATAAACAGTCTGGATGCCTGGCACAGAGTAGGTCATCTCAGCGAATGAACAGAATCAATTAATAAATCATTTAAATTACAAGGGCCTGCAGCGGCCTGGCTTTCCTGGGGTTCTTTCACAGGTAGATTGTTTATTTTACTATTGTATTTGACTGTGTTACTGTTTTTGAAACAACTTAGCTTCATGAATTTTTAAAAAGAGTTCACTTTTTTAGGCAGCTTGAAAACGGGATTCTTTCCATGCATCCCAGATCCATCCCCAGTGGGCATCCCGTGAGCATTTTTCTCTGCGTTTTACTAAAGGATTTCATGAAGGGCTGGGTCTCTGCCTTCTAGTTTTCTGTTCTATATTTTATTGGATTGTGTTCTGTGATTTTTGCCTTTCCGTCAGTTCTCCAGTCTCTGACCTCTGAGTAAGATTCCTGGGAAAAAGACTTTCATTGGTTTTATAGTTTTAGGCAGATTAAATCCTCCTTTTGGGAAAAGGATTGATGTTCCTGATTTCTCTACTGTAAGGCCCATGAAACATCTCCTGAGACTTCACGGCTGCCGCCCTTGTATTTGTTTAAGTAACTTTATATAAGTTCGGGGGGGGGGCATACTTTCTTCCCAAATTGAAGGAATTAAATGCCTTTTCTGTAATTATAAGTCACAACAGCAATTCTAAATGGCCCGAACACTTTGTTGTTCAGATTTTCTTGTCCGTTGGAGTACTTGGCCAGGTAAGATCAGGGCATCTGTCTTTGGTGCACTCTGCCGTTATTTGTCCTCTAACACAGGGGCAGTGAAGTCCCAGGAGGCAAGGGCAAGAAATAAACTCGGAAGTCTCTGCTTTGGATCCATGTATTAATAGTTACCGTTTGTTAAGTGCTACTGAGATATATGCTTTTTCCCCTTTCCTACACCTGCAATTACTTGAAACCTCTTCTTTAGCAAACGTTATACAGACAGGGACACCTGCTATAAATGACAACACTGTGGAATCTCTAAGCAGGTAGACATGTCCATGATTACTCTTTGGCTGGTTAGAAGGGAGACTTGGTTCCTGAAATGGATCCCCTTGACCCAGCAGGAGGCCAGCACCCCTGTGATGTGAACATGCCCTTGCACACCTCAAGGCCCTACCTGGCCAACCCTGGGACCATGAAGGGGAGCCAGGGCTTCAGATCGCCCCTGGGGGTTTCCCTCTCCAGACAAGATGCAGTAAGCAGGCAGGGTAAAGATGCCATCCAAGGCACTTTGTATCAAATTACCCATCCTTTAGCATTCGCCAGAGCTTTTAACTTGAAGTCTCGTTCTATAATTGAAACTTGAGATAGGAAACTTTAGTCCAGAGGATGGACTTCTGAGCAGTGATGCTTCCTTAATTTGGAATATTAGGCCTAACAGAAGAGGGAAAGTATGGGAGAGGTCTAGGGAGTGGACCCTTGGCGTTTTAATCTGGCTCTGCCTCCTTGTTGCCGTGAGACTTAGCCTGACTCAGTTGAGTGCCTCTTCGTCCGCTCCTGTTTTGTCTTCTGTAAGATGGAGTATCTGTGTGTCTGTTTCTCTCAGCCAAGGTTAGGAAAGTGCATAGACAACACCTACTACAGTATCTGATCCACAGGAAGTGCTTGCTAAATGGTAAAAGTATCGTGGCTGCTGTTGTTATTACTTGTCTCTCTTTGCTCCCGTTGCTCCTGGGAAAACTTAAAGGGAGTCTGCCACAATGCTATGCCTTCCTTACCATCCACTTTTCTGGAAAATTAGTCCTGGATGGTTCTGATTTGACATGAGCAGTTGGGAAGGTGGGGAATGGGGGGATGGCCATTGCGTACAGGTAAAACCAATTCCACACCTAGGAGTGTCCACCCAACCAGACAGCGGCCCCCTCCCTGGGAGCTCCCACTGCGTCCAGCAGGGATGTCCCTTACCTGAGCCCTGCCAGGCTCAGGGTCCTGGTCCCGGGTCTCAGAGCCACAGCGGCTGCTCTCATGTCTTTTCATCCTTGCAGCTGGCCCACTGGACTGTGGGTGCCACTGATCTGGGCGCTCACCACTCTTTCCTAATCACCGTGCTGCTTACTGCGTGGTGTTCTAGCACTTCCTGGACCCCGGTGTATTGTAAAGTGTGACATCAATGTGCGTGACATCAATGCGTATCTCTGTGTTCACATCTGCACGTGGCTCATGTATGACATGTTCTGTGCACAGCTGGAGGACATTTAGAATAGATGGACTGTGTCCACTCCTTCAGCTTCTCACTGCTCTAATGGTCTTAAGTTTTGTTTCTCCACCGTTGTCCTTAACACCCAGACATTTCAGGGGGAGATGCTAAGAAGCCACATTGGTCTGTGAGTCAGATGGCCTTGTTCTAAAGATTGCCAAAAAAAAAAAAAAAAAAGAATTTTATATAGCACTGGCTTGTGGGCTAAATAGATCGCTTTAAAATATTATTGTTTTAGAAATTAGGTTGACATTTTGATAAAAATGTCATATATATATATATATATTTTTTTTTTTTTTGAGACAGAGTCTCAAGCTGTCGCCCTGGGTAGAGTGCTGTGGCATCACAGCTCACAGCAACCTCAAACTCTTGGGCTTAAGTGATTCTCTTGCCACAGCCTCCCGAGTAACTGGGACTACAGGTGCCCGCCACAATGCCCGGCTATTTTTTGGTTGTTGTTGTCATCGTTGTTTGGCAGGGCCAGGCTGAATTTGAACCCACAAGCTCCGGTGTTATGTGGTTGGTACCCTAGCTGCTGAGCTACAGGTACTGAGCCTTTAAGTAATGTTTTACTTAAGGCTCACAATTTTATGGCATTAAGATGAAATATAATACCTAAAAAGAGATTCCATCTGATGTAATTTATTTTAAAAAGTCAACAAAAGGCTTTATGTTTAATATCACAGTAAGATACTTTGTTAATTTTGACTTAAAACCAAATGTTTTAATCATCAGAAAATGCAAATCAAAACTACTTTGAGATATCACCTAACCCCAGTAAAAGTAACCCACATAACAAAATCCCAAAACCAGAGATGTTGGCGTGGATGTGGAGTAAAGGGCACACTTCTACACTGCTGGTGGGAATGCCCACTAATACGTTCCTTCTGGAAGGATGTTTGGAGAATACTTACATACCTAAAACTAGACCTGCCATTCGATCCTATAATTCCTTTACTAGGTTTATACCCAGAAGACCAAAATTCACAATATAATAAAGACATCTGTGCCAGAATGTTTATTGCAGCCCAATTCATAATTGCTAAGTCATGGAAGAAGCCCAAGTGCCCATCGACCCACAAATGGACTAGCAAATTGTGGTACATGTATACCATGGAATATTATGCAGCCTTAAAGAAAGATGGAGACTTTACATCTTTCATGTTTACACGGATGGAGCTGGAACATATTCTTCTTAGCAAAGTATCTCAAGAATGGAAGAAAAAAATATCCAATGTACTCAGCCCTACTATGAAGCTAAATTATAGCTTTCACATGAAGGCTATACCCCAACTATAGCACAAGACTATGATGAAAGGGCCAAGGAAGAGGAAGAGAGGGGGGAGGTTAAGGTGGAGAGAGAGTAATGGGTGGGGCCGCACCTATGGTGCATCTTAGAATGGGTACAAGGAAACTTACTAAAGGCAGAATACAAATGTCTACATACAATAACTAAGAAAATGCCATGAAGGCTACTTTAAACAGTTTGATGAGAATATTTCAGATTGTATATGAAACTAGCACATTGTACCCCTTGATTGCACAAATGTACACATCTATGATTTATCAATAAAAATATAAATAAATAAAGTTAGAAACAATTAGTTATTGACATTTGCCCAGTGGGATAAATTTTTCTCTTCTCTGCTCTCCCCTAACACCATGGTCATAGCTCAAAGATGATGCTTGTCACTTTGTAAGCAATGAGAATAGTATGGGCTTTTCCATCAGAGGAATCTGGGTTTTATTCTCATTTCATGGTGTTTGGGGGGTGTGTGTGTGTGTGTGTGTATATATATATGTGTGTGTGTGTGTATGTATGTGTGCGTGCGTGCAAAAGAAGTAAATAAAATTTTTCAGTGTGTTTGGTTTTGTTTTGCTTATTTTCTGTGTGACCCTTTAATAAACTTAAAATCTTTTGGAGAAGATTTGTCCTTAATAGAACAAAAGTCCATGGCCTGTTAAACAATGTTAAAATTAAACTAACGGGGCTGGTATTTTTCCCCATTATGATTAGCGATTTTGGCAAATAATCAATGCAAACAGTACGGGTCAATGACAGGAATTGAGTTAAAGCGTGAAGACATGAATTCTATTCTTTGAAACTCTGGGTTCTTTTTATTTTATTTATTTTTTCTTTTTTATCAGAATAGTTTGCACTGACCTCAAAGAAAGGAGAGGTCCAAATACTTCTAATATAAATTGTCATCTCCCAGATCTCTCGTCTGATGGTCATGGCTCTAGATAATTAGTAACTCAATGGGAAATTCATTACTTTTGGCTCAAAACTGAATTCCCAGAAACGTTTTATTTTCAGCTTCACACCTTTGAGAGAATTCTTCTTTAGGTGTTTGGGTTTTAGATCTGAGTGAAACTGTCATATCTTAATTATATTCAAAGCTCCTCTCTTGACTTCTGTTTCAGCTGTGACATGAGCCTTCACACTTGGATTGGCTGGAATTCTCTCTGGCTCCAGAGTGAAAATTTCATATGTTTTCTTTTCATCTTCAGACATCTGTATTCTGTTGAGCTCAGGATTGTAAAACTTGTGGAGCAGGAAGGGCTCAAGCACATTGTGATCACTGTGGGACTTGATCCTTTCAGACCAAAAGCTACAAAAATCCTTTTACCAGTACTTCTCACAAATATTTTTACAGTAAAGACCAAGGCTAGAGAACATTAAATTATTACAATTAAGATGTTAAAAACCTTTCTCTTTACCTATAGCTTATTCATCTTTATTCACTTTGTCCACGTCAGCTACATACGGTTTTTTACAGATACAACACTGGTGAGAGTTTTTGAGTTATGAGATCCTCTCCATAGATTTCCTTTAGAAAAACAGCACTGACAGCACATTTCAGGGACACAGAATAGGTTACAAAACTTGCTTAATTGTGCGACATATTCAACCTGCTCAACTAACTCATTCTGTCACTTCAGGAGGGAATGACAACTGTGTGAAGTCAGCAGGTAAGGTGGCTGCATTCAAAGCCAAACTGTAATTGCAGGGGCAATGAGTGGACATGGGGATTTTTGATATGTTTCAAACATTAGCAGAAATTTTGAAAGCGAGTAAGCTAGGGCCTTCTTTGTCCCAGATGAAGCCCATCTCAGCTTTAAAAATAGCTTTAGTTTAAAAAAAAAAAAGAAAAAAAAAAAAAAAAAAAGAAAAGAAAAGAAAAGAAAAGAAAGAGCTTGAATGTTGCTTCCCAACTACAAAAGACTGCCAAACAGGGAAGGAAAGGATCCACAACCTATTTGCAATAAGCCACATGAATCGACATTGTCTGTGCTAGAAGAGGATCAACTGCTTGAGATGGCAAATGAAGGAGACCTTAAGTATGTTTGAAACGACTTAAATCTCCATACATTCTAGATGAAAGTCAAGGCAGAATATCCTGAGATGAAGGCCAAAAGATCAGGCTCTGATCTAGAACTGTGGTCCTACAACCCCTAGGCCACAAAAGCACTGAAGAGCGTGCTCCCATTTCCAATATCCTATCTTTGTGAAGCAGCGTTTTCTGCAGTGACAACAACCAAATGAGATTAAGGAGTAAAGTGGACACGAGAAACATACTTTATGTGTCACTGTCTCCCATCACCCCCAGATAGGACCATTTAGTTGCAGGAAAACAAATTCCAGGATCTAATTTTTGCATTACGGAGAGTTGCCTAAGTATTTCATTATGTATCACAATGTAATAATAAGAGAAATAAAGTGCACGATAAATGTAATGTACTTGAATCATCCTGAAACCATCCCCTGCTCCAGTCATGGGAAAATTATCTTCACAAAACTGGTCTCTGGTGCCAAAAATGTTGAGGACTGCTGTTATAAGGGATGGAATGTGTATTATACATGGAAAATATGAAACTCAGAGATTAAAAGATTTGCTAAGGTTACAGATAAGTGGATGAATTAAGACCAGGATACATGCTGTTTGGTATCATCTTAGCTCATATGTCTGCAACTTCATGTTGCTTCTTAGACATATGGTCACCAACTTTGAGGAAATAAGAATTTAACTGAAGAGAAATGATAAATACCTGGTAATAGAAAATAAAAATTTAAAAGATAACAAGAAACTCCATTTTAGCTGAATTAATGAGGTGTCTTCAGCTCAACATATTTACTTGTGTCTCCAATTTCTGCCCAAGAATTTTGTCGTTAAATTGGGCATTTGAAATCATCACTATTCCATGTCCTATAGAAACAGTTATAAGTGCTATAGTAGATTGTATTAGTTAATAATAATAATGCTCTAACAGGAGTAGGGATTACTGCTGTTCTTCAAATTGATCACATTTCAACTGGAGCCATTAGATGAATTTAGTTGATAAACTAATGAGTGACCAGGATAATGACCATACTGAAATGCCATGTTTTTTCAGTAAACAAGGGAAAAATCTAGGAACATAGCAGCTGTGTGTGTACCTTATAAAAGGAAGAACTGTGGTCCTACAACCCCTAGACCACATACGGGTGCCAGTCTGTGGCCTGATGGCAACCCGGGCTGCACAGCAGGAGGTGAGCAGCAGAGGGGCGTGAGAAAAGCTTCATCTGTATTCAGAGCCCATCCCCTTTGCTCACATCACCACCTGAGCTCCGCCTCCTACCAGGTCAGTGCCAGCATTAGATTCTCGCAGCCGTGCAAACCCTATTGCAAACTGTGCATGCCCGGGATGTAGGTTTCATGTTCCTTTTGAGAATCTAATGCCTGATGATCTGAGCCTCCTCTCAGATGTAATGCAGTTGAATTGTCCCATACTAGCCCCAATCCTGTCCATGGGGAAAATATCTTGCAAGTAACTGGTCTCTGGTGCCAAAAAGGACTACTGTTCTAGAAGACATAAGTACCATCTTAAATGTTTGAATGTCCATCCACAGAGCAGCAGTCCCCAACCTTTTTGGTACCAGGGACTGGTTTCATGGAAGACAAGTTTTCTACAGATGTGGAAGGGTAACATTGGATTCTGATAAGGATTATGCACCTTAGATCCCTCACGTATGCAGTGTACACGTAGGGTTCCTGCTCCTAGGAGAATCTCATACTATCCCTGATCTTACAAGGTCAGGAGTTCAGGTGGTAATGTGGCTGCAAGTTTCTCACCTCTTACTGTGTGGACAGGTAGTGGGCCAGAGCCCAAGGTTTGGGGACCACAGCTAAAAAAGTACAGGTGTAGTAATCTTTATGTTTGAAAAATAGTGATAAAAACCGTTTTGAGTGTTGTCAGAAAAGATAGGAAATGCAATATTTGTACCTACTAATATCCATATTATTTTTAATAGTTATTCTCTATAATACATAAGTTTTGTGATGTCCCTGCATTATTCAAAATTCGTTGCAACTTCGAAACTTTTTTAAAACATTCAAAATGTTACCTTATTTTTCCACTATTAAGTTTCATTGTCATGAAAAAATACAACCAGAAATGCAAAATGCACTTTTCTCTAAATAACCCATAATCCAAAAGAAGATATTCAATACTTTTGGAGTTAGAGAATTGGGACCTTTTAGCAAGTGGCTCAAGCACAATGAAATACCAAATATGGGGAGATTCTGGCATTCTTTGATGAGTCAACAATTCTCCTCACAATGGATTCTGAAAGTTCAGCTGAATTTTGTAATTTTAACAGTGAGTTGTTTTCTACAGCAAATTTATTTGCTAAAGGGAACAGGCTGGTAAATCCTGGGATTAGAGGCCTATTTGTGAATTTCCAGCAGAGATAACTGTGGGGACAATATGCGTGAAGAATTTTGTGCTTAGATATCCAAGAAACATAAAAGTGATTGAGTGAAAAGACAACTGGGATAGAATAAGGCAGATATGAAAGACATGACAGAGATGTGATGAGACGCAGGGGTTATTACAGTACCACAGTTTCTGGTTCTTCATAAGCATTTGATAAATGTGTATTGAAATAGTGCATAGATAAATGAGGAATGAATGAGTTCAGGCCTTCTCAAGCCCTGGTTTGAAGAAGATGTTGAAGAGAAAGAACAAGACTGAAAGACTTCATGAACAGGCGAGTATACTATTATCTTGCCACTTCAAGAGTTTATAGCTTTGGGAAGTACACAAAGACCTCTAGGCGGTGTCTGTGGCTCAGTGGGTAGGGCACTGGCCGTATATACTGAGGGTGGCAGGTTCAAACCCAGCCCCAGCCAAACTGCAACAACAAAAAAAAAATAGCTGGGTGTTGTGGTGGGTGTCTGTGGTCCCAGCTACTCAGGAGGCTGAGGCAAAAGAATCGCCTAAGCCCAGGAGTTGGAAGTTGCTGTGAGCTGTGATGTTACAGCACTCTACTGAGGGTGATAAAGTGAGACTCTGTGTCTATAACAACAACAACAACGAAGACCTCCAGTTAGGACATCACTACTTTAGACCACAGGCAGTAATGCTGGATATTACAAGACACTGTCTGAAGGTGAAGATTGATCAGTGATCAAAAGGATGAATGTGGATGGAAAATGAACAAAAACTGGAAAGCAAGAACAAATGTCAGACTCATCTATTATCATGAACAATTTCTTTTCCTACTTAGAATACACCCAGTCTTCTTTCATCCTACTTTGTCTCAATGGACTCTGTTTACCCTAGATGATTTTTATGCTTTTCCAAAGCTTCATGTAGATGTAAATGCTATTCCTCCTTCCTGGAATGTACTTCTCACCCTCCTCTTGCCGTTTGGAAAATCCTTATTCATTCCTGAGGACCCAATTCACATGCATCCTTCAATGTAAATCTTTCTTTCCTTTTTATTCCCCAGACTCCAGCAAAAATAATTTTTTTGTATGTATGATGTTACTACACTGTGCTATTTCAATACATTTAAAATACATTCACATCTTTTCCTACCAGATTAAGAATTATTTGAGAGCCATCGTGTATTAATGAGATTTGAATCTCTAGCATCTATCATAGTGCTTGGCATATGGTAAATCAATGGATGGTTGGATGGATGGTTTTAAGGATGGATGATGAGTTTGGACCTTTGAATGATTCTTATGCATCCTGTAATGACTTATTTATTAATTCAATTATGCATGCATTTAGTTGGGAAAAAATAGCATGGAATACCTTCTGTGTTTTTGCTTAGCAGTATTATTTACATTGTCAGACTGAGAGGACTGACTTTTACACACACTCTGTATCCACTACCCTCCATACAATCCCCATCATTGTCATCTGTTCAGTCTCCCAGCCCACAGTAACTGGTAGCTTGCTCCGGTGCTCCCTGTACCCTGGTGACCATTGCTGCTGCACAGTTGGTAGCTGAGTTCTCTAGGGAACCTGTTTCTAGATTTAATTTATGCCAGAGTAAAACCCCTGTAGCCATTTGGAGGTAAGGTCAATAATTCTGCAAGGGTTTCTGCTCCTTTCTATTGTGGAGGGCCAGATTGCAGGCACTGTGGCAAACTGAATCTAATAGCAGCTAATGAAGCCAGCACACATATCCTTAGCAGGCACCTTAGTGTCTGTTCTCTATCTATTTGAACTAAGATGCCTCCTGCTAGCTTAATGGCTTAGAGGAGAGGGCACTGCCTGCCAGATGTGAAAGAAGAGGGGCAGAATGAATGGGTACAAAGCACCTGGTGAATGCACTCCAGAATAATGGAAACATGCCTCAGTCACCACAATAACTCCCTGCTGTAGGAATTATGATCCATCTCTTACAGAAAGAGAAAATGAACTACAGATATACTGAGTAACGTAAGTTAGATTCACAGCTAGGAAGGAATAGAGTCAGGATTTAAGGTCACACCTAGTTGATTTCAAGGTTCAAGGGTGCCTTGCTTTATTCTGTACAATCACCTACCATTCCAGGAAGATCTGAGTTCAATTCCCCATGAACCAAACTTTTCTTAAAAATATAGAGCTTTCAAATGAATAAATGTCTTCAAAATTTAGTGAGCTCACCAAGCAGAATCCAACCAGAGGTCAAAGGGAACAAAACTGTCAAGAAAGCTGGGAAATGAATTATTCTATTTGTTGGTATGTTGTTTTACAGATTACCCCCTTTGTCTAAAATTCTGTGGTAGATGCAAATTAATGACAGAAAAACATTCACCCATGTACAGGAATATAACAATTCTCATGGTGATGAGTAACATGCTTAAAAAACTGGGTGCACTCAAAATGCAAAAATGTAGATAAGAATCAAACCAAGAGCGATATGCACAAAATTATAAAATACCTACAAATATGCTTAACCAAAGAGATGAAAGACCTCTACAAGGAGAACTACAAAACACTAATGAAAGAAATCCTTGATGACACAAACCCATGGAAAAATACCTCACGCTCATAGATTAGAAGACTCAATACAGATAAAAGCCCCCAAAGTGATTTATAGGTTCACAGAAATTCCCATCAAAACATCAATGTCATTTTTCACAGAATAAGAAAAATACAATCCACGCAGAATCAAAAAAGAGCCTGGATAACCAAAGTAATGAAAAAGAATGAATCAGGACTCATATGACCTTATTTCAAATTATACTACAAAGCTGTAGTAAAAACTGTAATATTTGTAATAATAATAATAGTAGCTGATATTAATTGAGCCTCTACATTATATTAGGAGATATGATTAAAACATTTCACACATTATCTCATTTAGTGGACACAATAATAGTAGCTGCCATACAAGAATTTTATAAGGATTAAATTAATACATGGAAACTGCTTACAACAGTGCCTGGCAAGTAGTAAATATTGAATAAATGTCGATTATTCCTATTGTTGTTATTACTCCTGTTATTATTATTCCTTTTTGTAAGGAATAATAATATAACTCCTGTTATTATTATTCCTTTTTGTAAGGAATAATAATATAACACCAATAGATCATGTTTTGACTACGAATTCAGTAATAACAAAGAGAAAGTGAATAAGAGTGATCAAGTTGTCTTACTGTTGACTATAATGTAGGTAAAAAACGAATGGGTGTTTCTAAGCACTGTGTGTTATAACCCAGAGTAATTAACTTAGGCAAGCTTAGTCATGCTAAGCCTCAGTTTCCCTACCTTTAAAAAGGGAATAATTCTATTACCTACTTCATAAGATTGTTCTGAAGATAATACAATGGCACACAACCAAAACACTAAATCTGGTACTTGGAAATGTATACCTTCAGAAAACTCTCCACATTTTTAAAATAATTATCAGTCATGGGCAGCGCCTATGGCTCAAAGGAGTAGGGTGCTGGCCCCATATGCTGGAGGTGACAGGTTCAAAACCAGCCCTGGCCAAAATTGGGGGGGGAAAAAAAAAAAAGAATTGACACTCACAAGTTGACATAAAATATAAGACAATTGCATCAGAGTTTTTCCTTTTATTCTGCCCCCATTTCTCCCCTAGATAATGTCATTAAATCTAAAAGGGTTTATCTGAAAACAAAAAAGAATTTTGAGGGTCTAAAATAATTTTCATAAGTCTACTATAATAAGAAAAATAATTTAATAAAAATGTATTGAGTATTGAATACGTTACAAGACCAGTGTTATTTTGCACTTTTCTCAGTTGATGTCAAGCGAACGTAAGTATATGGAAGAAACATCCCCTAGGAAAAGCCTGGTATTGCATGGTAAGTGGAGAGCCCGGCTTGGACTCCCACTGTATACATTAGCCCATCGTGTGATTTCAGGGCAGTGTTTTAACCATGCCAGGCTTTGTTTTTTCATCCAAGCAATGGAAATGACAACCGTATTAACACATAGGATAGTTGTGAGGATTAGATCAAATAATCCATAAGTGCTGGCACATAATATTCACTCCACATATTTTCACAATTACATGTAAAGTGACAAAAATTTTAAGTAAATATGACTACAAATTGTCTGACAATTTTATGTGGATTTGTGGTAACGAAATAAAATCTTTTTAAACTGAAATCGATGTGAAAATTCAGCAATTTAGAGTCGCTCTCACACATTCCTGCACACATAAGGCAGACTCTCAGGCATGTTTAATTTTGATGGGAACACGATACTTGCACATACATAACAAGGAACATGTATTGACAATTACATATAAAAATGTGTGAGATACCAACTATAACAAAGGGTAGATGAAAATGGTAAGGACAATGTTTCCACCCCCCATTAAGTGTAAGCTCTCTGAAGACCTAGGGTTCACCTCTCTCATTCCCCACTTTACCCTCCGTCCCTCCCTCACAGTGCCTCTTACAAAGTCTTTGTTCAATACTTATTTATTCAAAATAATAGTTAAAAGCCCATTATAGTACCGTGAGAAATGTTTATGTTGCCAAATTCAAGAGAAAAGCACAATATAACATTCTAATCACATATTACTAACTATATTTACTTATCCATACAAATGCAGACTAAAAGGAATTTTTTCAAAACTCATTTATTAATACTGTAGCATGTTTTGTTTGGATCCACAAAGTCTGAAAACATCTTGAAGAAACACTGATTCAATCTACTCATACTGCAGACAGGAAATAGCGTCTTAGAAAGAAGAGATTTACCCAAGTTTATTCAGGATCAAATATCAAATGCCTGATTTCTTATTTCTCAGTTCTGTTTTTTTCTAGTGGACCATACTGCCTCATTCTCATCCCACCAACACATAGACACACACAGAGTTAAGTGCTTGTTGTAAATAAATTTTATGTTTTACCTCTTTATCTAATATTTTCTCCATGAATTTAGAGAGAAAAAATTCCTCTGTATTATCCATCATGATACAGGACACACAGAAGATGTTCAGTAAATGTTTATTTAAATATTGATTCCTTGGATGGAATTCACATAGGATTTCAATTGGAAAAAGAGAAATAGCACAGGTAGCCCCCAAGTTACAAACATCCAACCGACATATGAGTGTCATTTTTGATGGGAGGCTCTTATAGGTAATAGGTACATAAATGTATCTATTCCAACTTACATACAAATTCAGCTTAAGAACAAGCCTATAGAACCGACCATTTTTTATAACCCAGGAGCTGCCTGTAAAGCCTGGGTTGGAGAAGAATTCAGCAACATTCTTTCAAGAACTATGTAGATCACACTTACATGTTAGACACTGGGAACTGAGCAGCAAATAAAAACTTACACTGTTCCCATTGTCACAGTTATCCCCGTGTTGTTGGAAAACAACATTAATTAATCAATTAGCTGTACGAACAGTGTATATTTACAAACTGAGCAAAATCTTCTGAAGCAAATGAATATGGTTATTTGAAAACATATAATAAGGAATCTTCTATGAGGTGGTGACACTCGAGCTTGAATATCAAGGATCAATGGGTGTTAGGGAATAATGTGAATGAGTGTATCATGATGGTTTTCTAGCCCAGTGGGAAGATGATCTGATTAGTTTGTTGGATATACGGTGGTGAGGAATGGGCGTGGGAAGGGTGCTATGGGAAATAAGGATGAACAGCTAGGAGAAATGGAGGCCTGATTTTGAAGGAGCTTGAAAACACAAAATAACAAAAATATGAGCCAATGAGTAATAGTAATGTACCTATAATGTGTATGTGTATATAACATGAATGGGATTAAGCACTTTACAGACATTATCTCCTTTAACCTAATTACCCCCACGTTTATGGCTAAGGAAACTGAGATCAGAGATACCGGACAACAATGAAATAACGCCAGTCGGCTAGGGCTCCTTTCCACCTACCTGCGTTTGAGTGAAAGTTCTCCAGAAGAGAACTGAAGTGATGACAACTGACATCAGTCTGTAGAATTGGTTGAAGGAACATGAGCCCAGGTGCTGTTTCAGAATCCAAATGTGAAGAAGTTTGTGACTTAGACCAGAGTACTGATCATGGGGTTGGAGAAATCCAGTCAAAATGAAAGGAGAGAGAGACCAGAAACAACAGACTGTACTGGAGAATGAAGGCAAAAATTCAGTTAATGACGCTGTTATCCTAAAGGTGCAGTATTATCTCCAAAGGGAAATTTTGATAAGAAGTTGGTTTTCCAAGAGGCAGGTGGTAAATTCCAAGGGGGAGATTCTATTAAAATTTTATGCCTAATTGGTCTAATAAGAATAGAAATGTGACTTTTAAAAAGAAAACGTTTGTAATTCAAGGTTCAAACTGGTCTGAAATAACGCTTTCAAATATTCATCAGAATTTATGACTAAATGCCAAATGTATTCAACTAATACATATGTTAAAATGCACACTATACGTCTTACTCAGGACTAATGAGATTTCAAATCCACCCTGATTCACTCCGGTTTACAGAAGGAAATTAAAAAATTGATTGGTTACTTCCTTTGCGGCATCTGGACACCTTGACTGGCTGGCTGCCGGTGACTAGGCAACCGGGCAGAGAATCTTTGGAACAAGTAGCAGACTTCATCACAGCAGGAGCTATGAGCCAAGAAGCTCAGGGATCAATTAAAATGCCAGGCTTTTCCAGGCTGGTTTCCAGCGCATCTGTGCATGATTCCACATAAATTTAGGGAATTAGAGATCAGACAAAGGTAAACATTTCTGTGCTTTGCTTAGCATTGATTTAGAATGAGAGGATGAAATATACCACAGTCGTCCAGCCTGGAGGGGGTTTACACCTTCCGCGGATTTTTTTCCCCTCCTCAATTGCTTTATTATTTTAGGTATGTTGTAATCGAAGTCTGCTTAAATCATCTGTGTGTTCCTTTGGGGAGGGGAAGAAAAAGAGAAACAAAAGAAAAACCAGTTCCTAGTTTCATAGACTAAACAGTACAATATGACTCATTCTTTAATTTTATAGTCACACCTCTAAAAGGAGAAATTGTTAATACTCTTCATTTTCCAGCAATTTGGTCCCCTGAGCATGGATTAGATAAAAATCTCAATCATGTCCCCATAGAGAATGAAAGATGTTCTTTCCCGTAAATCTGTAGAAGTCTGATCTGTTGTGGAACCCTTTTTCCCTTTGTTTTTTTCTTTTCTTATTTTACCTATCTGTTCCAGTCCATAGTTCTAGCTGTTTCCCTAATACAGAAAGTCTTTTACTTCCTAGGTGTTGGAGAGGGGTTGAATCTCCGCAGAATACTTTACACCTGGGGTGAGGTAGGGAGTTTGAAGTGAATCTTCAAGGGAGAAAGCATTTTACAGTTTACAGAGGTGGGGAAACTACAGACATGTAGCTAGAGGATCATGAAAAGATAAATATCATGTACTGAAAAGTATAGAGTTTTTAAATCCTACAGAAAGAAAAACAATCTTCTGATATGGTAGTACAGAGTTCCCAACCTAAATAAGGAGAGAAAAAGCAGAAAGCTATCCATTTGAACTATGGAGTTAGTATAGAGTCAGAAGTGGGATTTTGAATCAACTTCTGAATGAACTTGACGATATCTCTTAGCCTATTACTACACCAGGAATGTATGTGAGAAAGACCTCTGAAGTTCTTTTCAGCTTAATTCTATGAATTAAAATTCAAAATTTTAGAAAAACACTAAGAAAGGAAATAACATGTACTATTCTTACTGCTCAGCTCACTGCTGCACATGGATTCTAGTGTTTAATTCTCTGAGAGAGAGATGCTGTCTCACTTCTACAGGTGACGAGGAACGTGTTCTGTGATGTGCTGAGGGTCACACAATGATGAATGATGAGGCTTCTGACTTTCCTATTATCAAGCCTACTTTATTGCTGCCTTCCGCCCACCTGAAGTTTGACTTAGGTGAAATAATTCATTTCATATATATTACAGACATGAGTATAGTATAATATAAATCTACAGTGGCCATTTCCAGGAGAAAACGAAAGCTTAAGAAAAATCTCACTTTAGTGATCTATTGCATTTGGGTCAGCAAAGACCTTAAGAGAAGTGGTGACCTCTCTACAGACCACAGTACAGGAGAAGGTTGAAGATTGGAGCCTCAATCTAGTTTTAGGTATCATCAGAGTAATTTGATCCAGATCTTGTTAAAGTCCATGGTGAAATATTTTAATAAGAGAGCAAGTGCAGGTTTAAAACCCAAGAAACTTGTAGAAGGGTATTTTAATTTTCTGTCATCTACAAGTGCATATAATTAGTGGTGCTTATATGCAGGTGGATATGTATGACTTGAATTTCATCCTTATATCCATTTTTAACGTTTCCCCTCCGACTTATTAGCAGTGATCAAGACCTAGGAGTAACTGACTGCAATTCAGGGGAAGCTGAAAAAATAGTCTAAGAAGACAACAATGGAAGAATGGTTCCAAAAAAAAACATAGCAATTACTTCTGTTACATTTTTTGAGCTGATATAAATCTAATTTAGAAAATTACTCATTAATTTAGAAAAATTGTACTTCTTCCCTGAAGTATTGTTTCATTTTCGTTTTGCTTTTTTGTTTCTTTGCTTGTTTGTTTTTAAGAGGAGTTCCTCAATAAAACATCAGTATGGCCTGCTGCAACAGAAAATAATTCACTGCGAGACAAAGTTTGTACCCCTAATGCTCTGGAAAGGCTTGGCCCAGGGCTAGCAAAACCTGAGGATATCTGCTTTGCATGTGGGGCCATACTTCTCTTTCTTAAAGAATAAAATCACAAGCTCAAGCCTAATACCTTTATCACCCTATCCTGTGGAATCTAAGTAATTTGATGAGCTTCCTTTATTTGCCTTCATTTCACTTTCTCTGTCCCCTTTTATGTAAATTGTCAGTATCTTTGCTGGATAATTCCCTCTATGTGCCAGACCTCTGTTGAGATGGCTCATTAGATTAATGATTCACACCCACAGTATCTCTTTCTCAAAAGGTCAGTAAGTTACTCTTTTGGTGTTATCTTCTGATCATACTTTCTCATTCTTTGCTATATAGAAAGGCTGAGAATTTTCCAAATCTTTAAGTCCTTGTACCTTCTTCTTCTTTTTTTTTTTTTTTTTAACAATACTATCTTCAATTTATTTCTCCATTCTCTTATTTTACTATAAACAGTGAAGAAAAACCAATACTTTGCTTAGGTAACTCCCTAGCTAAATATCCAATTTTATCACTCACAGTTTCTACCTTCCACAAACATAGAACACAAACACAATTTGGTCAAGTTATTTGGCACTTAACAAGGATTACCTTTTGTTCATTGTCCTATAACATGTTTCTTATTTATGTCTGAGACTTCACTAGAATAGCCTTTACCATCCGTATTTTTCTGCCAATATTTCATACATGAGTTTTTATGTATTCTTCAAGAACATTGAAGCTTGAAGAATACATAGCTTAATTAAAACCAGTAGATTAATGACTACATACTCACATGACAGAAAAACTCAATCAAATTCAAATAACCAGGAGGAAAGAGGAGTTGGGGTAAATTCCCACCCAATGGGTACATTGCATGGATACATGTCACAGTTCCTGGGTGAAGGACAAAACTACAATCCAGACTTTAATCTTACAAAAACAAACTATATAACCTAATTTTATGTACCCCCATATTAGTCTGAAATTTAAAAAAAAGAAGATAGAATCTTTCTCTATAGCTCTTCTCTTTTATTTCTAAGTGTTCAATAGAATCACCTTTAAAAGTCCCTTAATGGCCCAATATTGGCTTTTCCTAGCATAAACCTCATCAAATTGCTTCCCATTACCCAGTTCCAAAGCTCCTTCCATATTTTTATGTATTTGTTATAGCAGCACCCAACTTCTTGGTACCAATTTTTATTTTAGTTTAGGGGACTGTAACAGTATTATAGACTGTGCGGCTTAAACAACATTAAATGATTTCTTACGTTCTGGGGGATGGTAACTCTTAGATCATAGTGCCACAATAGTCAGGCTCTGGTGCAGGTCCTCTTCCCGGTTAGGGAGTGGCCTTCTTGATGAATCTTTAAATGAAAGAGAGTGGAGGCGAAAGAGAGAGAGAGAGAAAGCTAGAGATAAAAGGAAAAGGAAAAGGGAGGGAGAAAGAAGAAGAAGAGGAAGAAGAGGAAAAGGGGAGGAAGAGGAAGAAGAAGGAGGAGGAGAAGGAGGAAGAGAGGGAAAGTCTCTCACATGTCTTTTTATCAGGATGCTAACTCCATCGTGAAAACTCCATCTTCAAGACCTAATTGCCTCCCAAAGGCTTTATCTCCAAATGCCATTACATTGGAGATTAGTACTTTAACATAGGAATTGGGTGGGGGGAGAACATAAACATTTAGTTTTGGCTTGTGAATTTAATGATATAAATGAGCTTATTGCAATAGCATCAGCTATAGAGTTTTCAAAAATTACCCAGGAAAAGTTCATTGCAGTTATTTGTAATTTTACCAAAATGAGTATACAAGGATATGTAAGAGGAGACTTCTGCTTTTGGCAACATGAATAATATAGCTTACACAGACTTCTTTCTTCCTCAAAAACACACAATAATAGAAGTTACCAATTGCAAAATAACAACTATCCCTCAAAAAATAAATAAGTAAACTCAGAAGAAATAGTGGAAACCCTAGATTCTAGAAAAAATAGAAGAGAAGTCATGATGCCTGTAATATGCTGGGGAAGAGAAAATCCTACAACACTCTATAGCCTATGCCAATGGTTTATTTATTACCTAGGAGTAAAAATAAAATAAAATAAAATAAAAGTAAAAATAAAAACAGTGGCCTAAACCTAGAACAGGAGTCCCTGCATAAAGCTAGGACACTGTTAGAACAGCCTCTTTTATGTACATTGGACTAAAAAAAACCCCATGCCATAAAAAAGCAAGGACTTTGACTTCAATAGGTTCTTGGAGTGGAAAAAAGGCTTCATTAACAATTCAAGCTGTGGTCTTATATTACATACAAGTGTGGAGCAAAAATTTATCTATCTTCTATTCAGCCACTATTTGTCAACTATTTGTCCATTTGTCAACTCAGGCTACCATAACAAAATAAAATACATCTTAGACTAGTAGCTTAAGCAGCATAAATTTATTTTCTCACAGTTCTGAAGTCTGTATGTCCAAGATCAAGGTTCCAGCCAATTGGGTTCCTGATGAAGGCTTTCTTTCTGGCTTGCAGTTGATTGCCTTCTTATTGCATCCTCACATGATCTTGCCATAGTGCATGCATGTGGAGAGGAAGGGAGAGAGAAAGACAGACAGAATCAGAGAGAGAGCATGCTCTGCTGTCTCTTCTTATAAGGACACTAATCCTATTGGATCAGGACCTCACCCTTATAAAAATCATTTAATGTGAATTACTTCCTTAGAGATTGTGTGTTAGTTTATTTGGGCTGCTGCAACAAAATACCTAATATTAGGTAATTTATAAACAACTTAAATTTATTTCTCACTGTTCTGGAGTCTGGGAAATCTAAGATCAAGGTGACAGCAGATTTGGTGTCTGTTGAAGGTCTGCTCCTCATAGATGAAAACTTCTAACTGCATCAATACATAAATTTTCTCAGACTTCTTTCATAATGACACTAATTCCATTCATTAGGTCTCTGCCCTTATGACCTAATCACCTCCTAAATTCTCTGCCTCTTAAAACAGTTTCATTGGGGAGAAGGTTTCAAGAGATGAATTTGGGGGAGAACATGAACATTAAAACCATAGCAGGTTTCATCTCCAAATACAGCCACATTAGAAGTTGGGTTCAATATATAAATTTTGAAGAAGACATAATCATTTAATTCAAAATAAGGTATCTCAAGCAATTTATTAATGACAATGTTTTGAAAAGTAAAACCTCTGGGACACTTTCCAGAAGCCAATAATAATGCTCTCTCTCTCTCTATATATATATATATATAACTATATATAATATATATATAGTTTTTCTAACACTCATGATTATGGGATTCCTGCAGGAATGTAGGGCAAAAACTGACTGAAGATGAACTCATAATAACAAAAATTTAAAAATAACATGATAATTGATGTACTACGTAAGACATTGTAAATGGATGTCTAAACTATGTATATACAAAATTATTAAAGATAATTGTTTAAAAGAAATAAAAACCTTAGTGAAAGTGCAGAACAGTGTGAAATAAAGATTAGACATGAAAATAGGTAGAACTTCTGGAAATTTACATATTGATAGTGAATTAAATTTGTGTGGATTCGTTCTGTATTTAAATGAAAGTGAAGAGGATGGTAGTGAATTGGAAGATAGATATGAATTACTTGGAGCTGATAGTGATAAAAATATGAATAAAGAGAATTAATGATAAATACATGGAGAAAAAGAAGAGAGGTTAAGAGAAATGGGGAAAAAAGCATGATGATGCAATACATATCTAATACAAGTTCCTGAATGAGTGAATTTTAAAAACTGAGGAGAATTTGTATCCAAACAGTGTTTGAGAATATTTCATAATTGCTGAGAGGCATAATCCTTACATTGAACAATTCTATCAAACCAATTGAAGTAAATGAAAATAAATCTCAATGTAGACATATTATAATAAAACTGAAGCTTACCAAATTTAAAGAGAACATTTTAGAAGCAACCAAAGAGAAGAACCAGATTATCTAAAAGGAATAATTATTTAATTTTTTAGCCACAAGAACAGAAGTAAAAAGAGAAAGGAACGATGACTTCAATGAGACAAGGGACAGCAATAATCAAACTAAATTGTTGAGAGTGCTACTTTTTCAAGTTATTCAAAATAACTTGGTGCTTTGATGGGGATTGAATTAAATCTGTAGAACGCTTTGGGTAGTATGGACATTTTAATAATCTTGATTCTTCCCAGCCACAAGCATGGTAAGTTCTTCCATTTGCCAACGTCTTCTATTTCCTTTCTCAGGGTTTCATAGTTCTCTTTGTAGACGTCCTTCACACCCTTTGTTAGATATATTCCCAGGTATTTCATTTTCTCTGGAGCTACTGTAAAGGGTATTGTGTCTTTGATTTGATTCTCATCTTGACGGTGAAACTATTCTTTTGAATTGAGGGTAAAAAAAAATTAAAGAGCATATATACAAAGGGTTAACTATTTGCAAAGTCAAACTGAAAGAGCTTTGGTACATCTCTAAGAAAAAAACTAAACAAAGAAGAAAGGCTTAGGTACAAGAATGATTGGTAAAATTAACAAACTAGTTAAAATGTGGGTAAGAGAAGTTTTAAAAACAAACAGAAATGGTAATGCTATCCACAATTGTAAAGAAGCTAGGAAGGGGTGATCTGAATCAAACTAGTTTTTACATTGTTACAAAAAGTAGTAAAAGTATTGCTTAAAGTTTTACTCTCAAGTGAGTTGTGTATGTTAAAAGTTTAAAAGTAATCATAGGAGGGAAAGGAGAGACATGACATCCCAAGATGCCAGAATAGGAGGTTCCAGTCTTCATCTCCTCGCAGAAGCATTGATTTTTTTGGACCACACATGGACAAGAATACCTTTGTGGGAATCCCAAAGGGGGAAATAGAATACATAATTTTAAAAACAATAGAGGGAAGAAAAGGCAATATAGAAGACGTAATTAATCCAACGGAAATCAGGAAAGGAGAAAGGTAAAGAAAAATGAGTGGGCATTGGCTATGTGCTGTCTGAGACCTACTCTTACCCTTCCACCCTTTGTGCTGTAAACTGAAACCTGCGAACCACATTTTCCAGACTGGCCTGCCAGCTGGCTTTTGTCAAATTAGGAGGAGAAAAAAGAGCAAGAGAAAGAGAACAAGTGAAAAGACACATGTAAACAATTATATGAACTAAAACGGCATTATTAAAATCTAATAAAAAAAAAAAGTGATTTTAAAATTTTTCATCAAAATTGACTCCAGAAGGAAATAGCAAGTTCAAATAATTTCCTTAAATCACGAAAGAAACTAAATCGGTAATGAAAATTCCACTCGCAAAAATGTTACCAGGCCAAAGGTGCTCACAGAGGTGAGTCTCAGCAAGCTTTCAGATAATGTATAGTCCCTGCCTCACACTCTCACAAAGCATAGAAGAGGAACAAAACAAAGAAAACTTCATTTGGTATGCTTGCATAAACTTGGTACTAAATCTGAAGTGTGATAAAAGAAAATTATAAACCAATGACACCTATAAGATCATGCCAAAATTCTAATTAAATAGTAAGTAAATATCTAAAATACATCATCTTTAATGTTGAAGCTTTCAACATTCCTTTACATTTACTAACCCAAATAACAGCTATTTTGCTGTTTTTTGTAATGCTAATCTTATCTGTTGTGATAAGGGATGAAAAAGAAAACAATATAGGAGGAAAAACAATTTAAAAAGAAGAAATGAAATGAAAATTTATAGGCCAGTTGATGTGATATATATATATATATATATATAAAGAAACTTAGAATCTTCCCAAAAGAATGAGAATAATAACCAAGCCAGCCAGGCATAAATTAATACAAAAAAAATCAGTGACTTTCTCATAAACCAACAATAACCAGTTAGAGAAAGATAGATAAGATAGAGAACCTCAAAGTTATGTCACTTAGGAATTATTCATATATACAAGACTTTATTTAGCATAAACAATTATGAAATTTTATTGGAATTAAGAGACATTCCATGTTCATGAGTTAAATATCAATAGTAAATTTTTTCTAATTTTTTCAAAGATTAGGAAAATGTACATTTTTCCTAAATTCATTTATGAATTGTCATTCTAATTAAACACCAATGATGTTTTTGAAAACTTGATCACTTATTTATTTTATTTATTTATTTTATTTTTTTATTTTTTTATTATTATTTTTTTTTTTGAGACAGAGCCTCAAGCTGTCGCCCTGGGTAGAGTGCTGTGGCATCACAGCTCACAGAAAACCTCCAACTCCTGGGCTCAAGTGATTCTCCTGCCTCCACCTCCCAAGTAGATGGGACTACAGGTGCCCGCCACAAAGCCTGGCTACTTTTTGGTCACAGCTGTCATTGTTGTTTGGTGGGCCCCAGGCTGGAGTCAAACCTGCCAGCTCTGATGTATGTCTCTGGAGCCTTAGCAGCTTGAGCCACAGGCACCGAGCCAACTTCATCACATATTTATATGGAAAATTAATGAATCTAGAAAAGCTAAGTCTAATTTAAGGCAGGAAGACAGGGAGAATTATTGTATCAGAATAACAGACGTCAAGATTACCTGTCAAGCTAGTATGATTAAAACATGAAAACTACGGTATTGGGCGTAGGATAGATACAGGTATGAATGGAATAAAATAGAGAATACAGAAATAAGATACATGCACACATTTAAACTCAATGATTTCCCTCTAAAATTAGATTAGAAACAAAGAAATCTGTTGTTGCCACTTCTATTCAACACTGTACTAGAGGCCCGAGGCAGTGCAACAATAAGAAAAACAAAATTAAAAGGAAGAAAGAGAAAGAAGGGAAAATGAAAGGTAGAGAGGAAGAAAGAAATTAAAGCCATCTCAATTGTAAAAAAAAATAAGTATTAATATAATTGTCTTTCATGGAACTGTCATTCAGATATGGAAAATATTAATAATTTTTTTAAACTACAAGAACTCAAAAATTAATTCAGTATGGTTGGGGAATAAGATTAATATACACACATTGGTCACATTTTTATATAGTGACAATGAACAATCTGACAATGAAATTAGACAACTCTTCCATTCATAATAACATCAAATTAATAAAATATTTGGGAATAAATTTTACAAAATAAGCAGTCCTTGCACCCCCCAAATTGTAATACATTGCTGAGAGGAATTAAAGAAGATCTACATAAATAAAAAGACATTTCATATTAATGGATTGTAAAACTCAATATTACTAAGAAAGAAATTTACCAAATTCAGCTATACAGTCAATAAAATCACAGCAAGATTTTTGAAGTAATTGAGTAAGTGATCCTAATATTTATAAGGAAATGAAAACGGCCTTAAAAATGTGAATGTCGCAGCAGTATCACTCTCAGTGGCCGTACTTGAAACAAATTCAATGTCTATAAACTAGTGAATATATACACAAAATGTGGTGTATCCATCAAATAGAGTAATACCTAGCCATAAAAGGGAATGAACAATGGATCCATGCCTTGACACGGCTGGACCTCAAACACCTGGTAAGTTACAGCAGGAAGACAGAAAAGACTATGTATTTTATAATTACACTTAGATGAAATATCCAAAGAAGACAAATTTACAGAGACAGAAAACAAATAGATAATGTTTGCTTGGAGCTGGTTAATGGAACGGAGCATTAAACCAGAATGTGCACATTTCTGGAAGTGATAGAAATGTACTGAAACTGGATTACAGTGATGGTTACTCAAGTCTACAAATGTCTTATTTATTTATTTATTTAGAGTTGTGTTTGTTGCCCTCCGTAGAGTACCGTGGCATTATATAGCTCACGGCAACCTCAAACTCATGGGCCCAAGCAATCCTCTTGCCTCAGCCTCCCAAGTAGCTGGGACTATGGGCACTTGCCACAGTGCCCAGTTAGTTTTTCAGAAGCAGGGGATAACTCTTGCTCAGGCTAGTCTTGAACTCCTGAGCTCAGGCAATCCACAATAAGAAATAGGCCTCCCAGACTGCTAGAATTATAGGTGTGAGCCACCATGCCCGGCTCTACAAATGTCTTAAAAATCATTGAATTGTATACTTTGAATAAGTGAATTTTACATTGTGTAAATTAATGAATCTCAATAGAGTTATGGAGAATTAAAAAAAAAAAAAAAAACATTTAAGGAAAGGAGTAATGCAGGCATTTACTTACGTTCATGATCCCCACACTTTCTCCTTCTGAATATGCCATGTCTCTTTATAAAAATGACGTATTTAATTTCTATATATTTCTGGTCTTTTTTTTTTTTTTTTTTTTTTTTAAGAGAGGCAACTTTTAAATTGATTGTGAGACCTTGTGTCTCAGAAGAAATCAAACATAGTGGTGACTTTCTATTATGGTAGCATTTGCTATATGGAATCTTCCTTCAGCATTGTTTGACTTTGATTCAAGACTACATACTTAATTTATTTCCAAGGTATAAATTAAAAGGATATCTTTAAGTATTATTTTCCCAATAGAAGCCAAACGCAATGCAGTTCTCATTTTTATTAAGGATTATGGCAACACTAGAATCACACTGGAGGTAGCATGTCAATTGCTTTAAACTGCACCTTGACAATTGCATTCAGTTATGAATTTTCCTCACAGACATGGGAAGAACAACAAACAATGAAATGATCTTTGTTCTTTGACATTCATATTTCAATTAAAAATTTTCAAGCTACTGTGGAAAGGTTAATGCCACTATTTTACTTTCTCAAAGTTCCAAATTCTCATAATCCCTTCAGACCTGGACCATCTCCCAAGCCAATGTAATTCTACTTTTAGATTTGCATTGTGCCACTCAAAATTTTATACAATTTTGGACACACTTTTGAAAATAAACGCAGTTTGTGTCTTAGGCTGCACCCTGAACTGAATTAACTTACCATGAACACTGCCACCTCTAGCTGTATCAAACCCTAATACTAGTGCCCAGTTTGTGAAATCAAAGTAAAGGCATGCAGTGGAAATGCCTTTCTGTGTCAGCTAATGAGGCATTATTTCCTAAAGTCAAAACCTTCTAGCAGACAGGCATTTTTAATCATTTTATTTTTATATTCCATGTTTCAAAGTTCAAATTATAATTGGTGCAGGACAGCTGGAAGAAGCAGATATTTTTTATTTAAAAAAAAAATTTTCCTTGAATCACAAGTTAAAGAGAAAATCAGACATTTAAGGATGGAGCAAGTAAAAAGCAACAACAGCAACAAAAACAACAACAAAACTGGATTTGAAGTATGGTTAACTAAAGAAGACCAAATCTGGATTCAAATTCATCTGCGTTTCAGTGTTGTTTCTTATTAACTGTGTGAACTTGGGCAAATTATTTTAAATCTCTAATCTTAGTTTCTTCCTGGGTAGCAGGGTATAAGAATATCTCTTGTCCTTGAGTTTTTAACTCAAGTTTCACTTCTTGGATGAGGCTTTTCTTTACTATATAATGTAAAAGCACCAAATCTCACACACACACCCCCAGTGAAATTCATACATCACACTTTTTACTTCTTTATTCTCATCATTATCTGAACAGCTAACTTGCTTGCTTAGTAAGACCTGCCTTCTCTAAAAGAAAAACCTTTAGCATGTGAAATATACAGGTTGAGTGTCACTTATCCTAAATGCTTGTGAAAGAAGAGCTTCAGATGTCACTTTTCTTTGTGGATTTTATTTTATTTTTATTAATATTAAAACATAGCTGTGTACATTAATGCGATCATGGGGCACCATACCCTGGTTTTATAAACAGTTTGACACATTTTCATCACACTGGTTAACATAGCCTTCCTGGCATTTTCTTAGTTATTGTGTTAAGACAATTATATTCTACATTTACTAAGTTTCACATTTACCCTTGTAAGATGCACCACAGGTGTAATCCCACCAATCACCCTTCCTCTGCCCATCCTCCCGCCTCCCTCCACTCCCTCTCCCCCTTCCCCGTATTCTTAGGTTATAACTAGGTTATACCTTTCATATGAAAGCCATAAATTAGTTTCATAGTAGGGCTGAGTACATTGGATACTTTTTTTTCCATTCTTGAGATACTTTAGTAAGAATATGTTCCAGCTCCATCCATGTAAACATGAAAGAGGTAAAGTCTCCATCTTTCTTTAAGACTGCATAATATTCCATGGTGTACATATACCACAATTTATTAATCCATTTGTGGATTGATGGGCACTTGGGCTTTTTCTGTGACTTAGCAATTATAAATAGAACTGCAATAAACATTTTGATACAAAGATATTTGCTAGAATGTGATTTTTGGTCTTCTGGGTATATGCCTAGTCGAGGAATTATAGGATTGAATGGCAGATCTATTTTTAGATCTCTAAGTGTTCTCCAAACCTCTTTCCAAAAGGAATGAGGGGGGAGGGGGGTTGAGGGAGGGGTATTGGTGGAATCACACCTACGGGGCATCTCACAAGGGCAAGGGTGAAACTCAGCAAATGTGAAATGTAAATTATTGGGATGAAAATGTGTCAAATGGTTTATGAAGCTAGTATATGATGCCCCATGATCATATCAATGTACATAGCTATGATTTAATAAATAAATAAATAAAAATAAATAAATAAATAAAATATATAATGTTAGAGAAGAACAGGAAAAAAAAAAAAAATGTTTTCCCTGTATTCTGTTTCATTCAATAATTAAACTTTACTGAACCTACATTAACATCTGCATTGTGACTCTGATTCTTAGCCCATTTTCTGGAAATTATAATAGCAAGGCTGAAAAGTTACAATGACAAGGCAAAGTCTGATTTGGTCCTGGGATCCTGAATTAAACTTCCATCAAGGTGCCCCACCCACACTTGAAATTCAAGGTATAAAACCTAACTTAACCGTTTCTTGCCTACCTCCCTATTCCTAACTTTTCCTATCAGTCACCTTCTACCTTCCCTTTCTCTACTAATGACACCTTCTTACCTCTAGTTAACTTATTCCTAATGCTTGCTTTAATATTGCTGTTTGGGGAGAAATTTTTCCCAACTTGCATGCTCAAATTGGATCAGTTCATTCTCACATATCACATTCAAATGTTTCATAAACAAGCACAAAGGCAACTTAATGCAGGAGTCTGAAAGACTTTCAGTATGTTCCAAGAAGAGCTATAGATGCCATGGACAACAGTTTTATGGGAAGAAGTACCCCAAGGAATCAGTTTTCCAGGCTATAAACTATGTGGTTTATTTAGACAACTTAAGTGGCTTTTAAAACTTGTTACTCTTAGAGTCATGCTGGCTTGGCATCTGAGCTGGTCCTACTATTTTCTCTTCCCCAGGTCTTGTTTCTGGGAGGTCATGAGAGGGAAGCATATTGACTTTCCTCTAAGTGATGTTAAGAATGACTAATAAAAATGACAATGAGTCCTGGAAAATACAGAGAGCTACGTAAAAATATTAATGGCCCAAGTTCCTTGCAGTTATCTGAAAATGCAATGATCACTCAGAGACAAATCCAAAATGAAAATGTATTTCATATCCAGGGATTTATTCCAGGGATTTTCAATAACTGTGACTGCTTTTTTATGGCAGCTAAGTTTCACAGAGGGCGTTTTTCATTTCAAATCTACCTTTAGTCCTTTGCAGACAACAAAAGGGCAGGGGGGAGGTTAATATCCACATCATCTGATTCTGTGAAATAGGCTCTTTGTACACATCATCTGATTCTGTGAAATGCCTATGTCAGAATGTAGTTCTCATGGAATATGGCCTCATGATTACAGGGCATAGAAACTTGAACCTAATTACTGAAAACTTACAAACCACTCTACTAAATGGATAGAAATCCTTAACAATAGAAAGGGGGTTGCATGTATAGATGATCTGTTATGTACCCCTTTAAATAAGCATTGGGAAAGCCCAAGAATAGCCCAAATGATTGCAGCCATTACAAACAGATTAGTGGGTAAGATGGAATATCTTTTCCCTATGTGATATCCCTTAAGGTGAGATTTGGCAAGCAGTAATGTACATACCCTGTTAAAAAACAAATTCTTGTCCAGTCTCAAAAGAAAAATATCCTCTCATCTGTTTTTCAGAACCCTCATAGCTGATGAGAACACAGTGACCAAATCTTAAGAACTAGGTTTGCAAGACTGGATTCAGGGCAGAAGTGCACAGGTGAAGTATATGGGGCCATACTTTCTCAAAGATTGAAGAGCAATTTCGTTTTATCACTTTGGGGCAAAATATTTAGATCAAAGAGTTCTCTTTGGAGGGGTTTACTCCTTTCATAGAAAAAAGAAATCAATCCCCTCTTCCAACAAAGGCAACTGAACCACTCATGCTGTTACATAAATGTGTTAATGAGCAAATCCATTCAAACATTTGTACCAGGCACTATGAATTTACACACATAAGCAAGGTAGAGACACCACCATTCCTTCTGTTAAAGACCTTCATCCTGGTGGAAAGGGCAAATATCTGCAACATACTCTGATGTAAGGAGAAAGAAGAAAAAAATCACAAAATACCAACTGGTTAAAAAAGAATAAAAAGACCAGGCTTTCTTGGGGCCAAAGGTGGGTTCTCAGCACAGACAAATGTGGGACTTCTAAGAGAGTCCCAGGTGCTGATCAATATTTAGAGTTATGCCTTGCCAATACACCCCATGGTGCATTCAGATTTAAGCTCCAGAAGTTAAGCATCTTCTCCCGGCCTTACTGGTGATTTGTATATCCATGTCTGTTGGCTGGACTGCAAACCATTCTCAAGGAGGTAAATGGTCTCTCCCAGGGCTTTGTACATGGTCTACCCTCAGTGTCTTTGTCTTTCTGAATCAATAAATCAATGTCTTTCTGACACTGAGAGTGTCAAGACTTTAGAGAATTTACTTCCACCCCTATAAAACTTTTTCTTTAAAAAATACTGGTACAAAAATAATAAATGGAGGGATTGAATCTCTGAGTGCAACCTTGAGACAGCAAGCTGGGAGATTGGTTTGTCTGCTGGCTGCCTGCGTCCTCCCTGCTCACTGGATTGATTCAAGGATTTCAGTCTTCAGCATGTCAAGGAAGTGATTAAAAAAAGTAGCACTGAAAACAATGAAAAATGCCTGTCATCAGCATCATAATGATTGATCACCATCAGCTGGATAATTACAAAGGCTGAAGAAGATTGTTACGAATATAAAACCTAAAATAGACACCTCAAGGTTAACATCTCCTAATTACCTTTTGTGACATCCTATAAACGCATCTATTTTTAAAGGTATTTTTAAAAAAAAATAAAAGGAAATGGATTTAATAAAACTTATTTCCTACATACAGATAAATACTGAATTATAGCATAAATCTTCCTATTAATTCTAACCTAGCAAGGTGGAACAGAGTAAAAATTCCCTTAGTACAGCAATTTCTGTAAAATAACATATTTATTTAGTGCACACACTTACCAAAACATTAGAGCGAGAAATTCAGTGACAAGTATTCTATGTTCAAAGTCTGACAATTAAGTTTGTGATCTCGCCCTAGAAAAAGTACTACATGCCTACTTGCTCAATATGACCGTGGTCACCTTTGAAGTCCCCCCCTTGGCCATCTGGTAACTATAGTGATATTTAGCAATGAAGTATATAGCACTTTTTGTAGGATGAGTTTGCAAACTTATTTGTCAGACCTTGTATGTACATAAAATGTGTATAGTAACCTATACCAAAAATAACTAACAAAGCAAAATCCTCGAAAAATTTCATGTTTGTCAACTATCTGTTGACCTTATGATAACTGTATCTATTAACTCACTGGGAAAAGGTATGTAGTAATAAAAATAGGAAACCAGTCACATTAGTAGCTAACCATAAAAACCATTTGATGTAGCTGAGATAGTCGGGATTTGAGAACCTGGAACAAGAGAGAAAGTGAAAGAGAGAGAATAAAGAAGTGATTTCCATTTACAGCTCCTATCTAATTGTATGGCTTTTCTGAAATCAAAGTCAATAATATGTGAACAAAGATCAGTGTTTGCTCAAATTAGCATGACTGATGTTCAGCTGGGGATATAGAGGGGTAACAGTATGACCCTAAAGAAATATGGTTGCTTAAAATATAGACCTTTTCAAATGTACATTATTGCCTTCATATTAGTTACCATGAAAGGCTTCACACACCTTTTGTCCAATGATGCCATCAGTACAAGTCCCTGCTGATGTTTCTTTAAAATATGTCTAGGGCATGTTGCTTTGATTGTTCTTAATGGGAAAAAACATTCTTAAAAAGTGAAAACAGATCTGTTGAATAATATAGATGATGAAACTGAGTATAGATACAGTAAAAAAAAAAAAAAAAAAAAAGTATAGGAAGTGATTGGTTTCAACTGAGCTCACGCACTATATCCAACAGACCAAACTGAAATGGAGTTACTCATGTTGAAGTTCCATACCACCAACCCCAAACTAAGTAGCTTAACCAATGTCCCAAGGAATCAGGAGAAAGAGATAACAGTCACATCCCCAAATGGGCTAGTTGTAGCTGGCACAGTGAGGAAGTCTCCTCCCCGTTAACCTTTGCAAGGAAAGGTTACCAGTGTGCTTTTTGTTCTGTTTCTGCTTTCCTCCGCACTTTTGTGTCTATAAAACCAACCTCCACCTGCTGTTCAGCTCATTCTAGATGTTGCCCAATTCTAGAATTGCAAATAAAGCCAACTAAGATCTTTAAA
>CAUYPK010009851.1:0-25698 GCA_963574355.1 Loris lydekkerianus
GGTTTACTCACAGGGCCTGTGTTTTCATCCCAGATCTGTTCCATGGTGGTTGCCAACTGAGAAGATGCCCGGCCTCCTCTGGTTGCCCAGGGAGACAGGGGGTGTGGCTTCGGAATATCCGGGAGTGAGCCCTATTGTTGCTAATCACAGCTGTTGTTCTGCACCTCGGGGACTGCCACTGTGGCATTGTTCCCTCTCAGCCCACGGTCCTCTCCTCACTCCCATTCCGTAGTATCAGCACTGACCACCTGCAGTCTAGGCCCTGTCCACATCCCTTGAGAAATCACCCAAGAATCTGGACTCCTGGAGGATAGGCCTCCAGACCTCGGAGTGAGAGTGGGGGGGAGTGTTGGGAGCTCAGAATTTCAGGTAGAGAATATATACAGTTTTATGCCTGGCAGTAGAATGCCATGACACCCTAGTCGGGGAGGTAGGTCTAGTTTTAAAGGGTCTCTCCCATGGAGTGTAATGGGAGGACCTTGGAACTCTGCTTGTTTGTTTGTGGGGCACTCTGAGCCGTTCTCATGGGGGAGGGCACTCCCGTCCACTTGGTGATGGATTTTGTACCATTTGTTTGTATCCTTGGGGTTGCAGCTTGCCTCAGTGGGGTTGATGTGCGTTCTTCAACCTTCTCTCTTGCTGCAGCTCTAATCCACCAGGTTACATGCTGAATTTCTGTCCTTTAACTCTCCTTCTGGACGGGAGCCTCTGTGGAGAGCTGGCCTCAGTCAGCCATCTTGCCTCCGCCCTCCACAAGAAAGTGTAATACCATCTACTGTTCTAGTCCCCAGTAATTAATCAGTGCTTTTTATGTGCCAGACACTCTTCCTGGTATGGGGACAGAAAAAAACCTGTGCCCTCTTTCTGTTTACATTTTAGTGAGAGGGAAAAATAAATACATAATACATACAAACTTTATATAATTTATGAGCTATTTCTGCTAGCTTTGGATTTATCTTGTTTTTTTCCTGTGTTCTTGAAGTAGAAGCTTACATTCATTATTGAGACTTTTCCTCTTTTCTTGAAGCATGCATTTAGTGCTGAACATTCCCTGCTCAGCCCTGCTTTCCCTATGCTCCACAAATTTTGATATATTTCAACGTCCTTTTCCTTCAGTTCAGTGTATTTTATTTCCTCTGAGATTTCTCCTTTAATATGTAGGTTATCTAAAAGTGTCCTTTAGTTTCCAAATGTTTGGGGATTCTCTTAATATCTTCCTATTATTGATTTCCAATTTAATTCTATTGTGGTCAGAGAAAGCATAGAAATCAATGAAAGAAAAAAAAAGTAATAGAGAAACAAAGGGCTGATTCTTTGAAAAGATCAATAATCTACAAGTTTATAGAAAGACTGGTAAAAGTGAGAGAAAGCTCAAGTTTCTGATGTAAAGAATGAAAGGGAGAGCGCTGTACACAGTGCAGAAATCAAAGGTAACGGTGCACATGGCGAGGAAGCAAGGAAAGACAAGACAGTCAGAGTCGAGGAAGAAGAAAACCTTCCTCAGTTGCCAATGACGTGATTCCATAGGTAGAAAATTCCAAAGATTACCAAAGACAAGTAAATAAATAAACCCGGAATTACTGAATTTATCAGGGTTGCAGGTTACAAGTTAAACATAAAAAATAGTAGTATTTCTGTATACTAACATTTGACACATAGATACCAAAATTAAAAATTAAATACCATTTGCAATCACTGAAAAAAATAGTAGTACTTAGATGATAAATCACACAATACTTCTATAGGATTTATATGCTGAAAACTACGTAACAATGCTGAAAGAAATGAAAAAAGATCTAAACAAATATATTATTTCTTACTGTTGCATGTGAATCTATTAATATAATTATCTCAAGGCCTGGCGCATATCTCATGTCTGTAATCCCAGCACTGGGAGGCTGAGGCAGGTGGATTGCTTGGGATGAGGTGTTCGAGAACAGCCTGAGCAAGAGACCCTGTCTCCTCTAAAACTAGAAAAATTAGCCGGTGTGGTGCCTATAGGCCCAGTACTCAGGAGGCTGAGGCAAGAGGATCGCTTGAACCCAAGATTTTGTGATTGCTGAGCTCTAATTCCCCGGCACTCCAGCGTGGGGCAACAGAATGAGTCAGTCTCTCTCTCTCTTTCTTTCTCTCTCTCTCTCACACACACACACGTATATAATTATCTCAAAATAAAAAGTTTACTCCCTTCTTTAGTCCTTTATAGATTGGGCATTCTCTCTTCCACTCTTACATATTTATTATTGATATTTGTATTATTGTATCTGGTGAAAACTTTTCTATTTTTATCTTACTTCCTTTTCAGTATTTGACTGTTAATTGGGAGTCATTATCTCAATGACTGACAGATGAGTCATTCAGATTTCTCCAGCTTCTTTGACCGAGCTTCCCGTGGTTTTCTGCTTGGCTCTGGCTGCTCCCTTCTGGAGCACATCTCCCCCCTCCCCCTTTTGCACTTAAGAATATTCGGGCGGTACATACATTTTAGTTGCGCGAATTGCTTTGTACAGTTAAAGTGATAAGGGTGCCCATTCCCCAGTAGCATGCATCGCGGCCGTTAGCTGTGAATTCACCTGTCCCTTTCTCTCCCTTCCACCTGCTTGGTTTCTGTTAAGTTTTACTTTCCTGCATCCCTTTTCCTTCTTGTCACCTTATGTTAGATTCTTACACATCTGCTAAAACTTCAGATGCATTGTACTCTGGTCACAGCTCTCTACTGGGTTCCATCTGATCCACAGTAAAAGCCAAAGTCCTTTCCTGGGCCCAGCTCCCTTCCCCTGACTCAGGCTGCCTGCTTCCCTCCCACCTCAGCTGCTCCTTGTCCCCTCATTCACCGACCTCCTGGCTGCTCCCAGAATAAACTGGACAATTCCTTTTAGGGCTTTTGTTCTTGTTCCTTCTCTTTGGAATTTTCATCCTCCAGGCAACTTCATGGTTTGTTCTTACTTCAGGTCTTTGCTGAAAAGTCAGTTCATTAAGGTTTTCCTCTGATTGCCCTAATCAACAGCTCTGACCCCAGCATGAGGCTTCCTGTTCCCCTGCCATGTTTTAATGTTCTCTAGATACTTATCACTCTTACTTTTTACTTAATCTATTCTCTGTCTCTCCCAACCACTGTCATCTCCATAAATGCATAAGTTTTGTTTCTTGTTTACTGATATATAACTAATGTCTAGAACGGGTTAGCCAACTTTTTCTGAAAGATAATAAACATTTTAGGCTCTTTGAGGCATATGGTTTCTTTAATCTTTTTTTTTTTTTTTAGAGACAGAGTCTCACTTTATCACCCTCAGTAGAGTGCTGTGGCATCACAGCTCACAGCAACCTCCAATTCCTGGGTTTAGGCGATTCTCTTGCCTCTGCCTCCTGAGCAGCTGGGACTACAGGTGCCCGCCCCAAGGCCCAGCTATATATTTTTTTTTTTTCTGGCTATTTTTTTTGCAGTTCAGCCGGGGCTGGGTTTGAACCAGCCACCCTTGATATATGGGGCCGGCGCCCTACTCGCCAAGCCACAGGCACTGCCCAAGGTATACGGTTTCGGTCACTGCTACTCAACTCTTTTTCTTTTTCTTTTTGGTGAACAAAAGCAGCTGTAGAGAACAAGTAGACTGATGGGCCAAGGAGAAGATGTATGGGTGCTAGAGCTTGACTTTCATGGAATTTTCACCTCTTGAAGTACTATTTTTTTTCTCAATTATTTAAAAATGTAAAATCTTTTCTTAGCTTACAAGCCCTATTAAAATAGTCCTGGAAAAAGGCTGTTTGCTGACCCCTGGATTAGGATGGCATCAATACACAGTAGACATAAATAAATGTGGGGTTTTCCCCCCTAAAAATAACTGGAAACACTCTAATACTTAACGTTGACTTTTGTGTTTGTCTAATTCAGGTATTTTGTTTTCTTTTTTACATGAGACTATTGCTTTCTCCAGTAAAATCTACCTCTCATCTGTTAATCTTCACTTGTTATATGTCTTTACTCTTAGCAGACACTTGAATTAGCTTCCACAGACTAATTTCTGAAGGGTTTCATAGTTTATTTTATAAGATGAAATCCCTGAGGTTCTTAAATAAAATTGATAGGAATCAGAATCAGGTTTTATGATTTATGCTCTTTCCAGTAACTCACATTAGAAATAGAACTAAGCAGAATGATTAATGTATTTGCCCATTTTAAATGCCAAATTTCACTTATAAAACAATTTTAGCCAGAAATATATTTCATTTGGAAGAATATTAGACCATATTGGTATGGTGTCAACTCTAGTTTTGATGAGATTTTATCTCCCTTAGTTAAGTGATGGATTTTAGTGTTTTAAAACAAGGATTAGTGTATTTGACTTGAACTAATAAGAAGGAAAATAAATCAGCTCAAAGCAGCTCAAAGCATTATATACTCTAATCTGAAAAAAAAGATGTTGGAATGCAACGTGCAAGTACCAACGTGGCTGTTCCTCGGCCCTAAGAAAAAGAAAAAAGATTATTATGATTAGGAAGAAATAGGATCTTGAATTTTTAAAATAAAAAATTCTGGATGTCTCTATCTTTCGTTCCTCACCATCAATATCCAGACCCTCGTCTAAACCACACGCTCAGGATTAAATACACACTTGGATTTCTCTGGTCCTTGAGTTAGTGGCTTTTTACTTTTTAATTTAATTTTATATTTTATTTTATTTTTATTTTTTATTTTATGACAGAGCCTCAAGCTGTCACCCTGGGTAGAGTGCTGTGGCATCACAGCGCACAGCAACCTCCAACTCCTGCCTCTGCCTCCCAGATAGCTGGGACTACAGGCGCCTGCCACAACGCCCAGCTATTTTTTTGGTTGTAGCTGTCATTGTTGTTTGGTGGCCCGGGCTGGATTCTGACCTGCCAGCTCAGGTGTATGGGGCTGGCGCCTTAGCAGCTTGCGCCACAGGCACTGAGCCTGGCTTTTTACATTTTAAGGGATTTGGACATCTCCAGTAGTACTTTACAGTCTATGAACAGATATATTAATATTTGATCTTATCATGTTATCACTTCTTTGTCTCTCTGTAGATATACCTGTGTTTCCCACAATCACAGCCACTGTGACTTTTCAGGAGTTTCGCTATGATGAGTTTGATGGTTCCATCTTTACTATACCTGATGACTACAAGGAAGACCCGAGCCGGTTTCCTGATCTTTAACTGACATGGAAAATAATGCCGTCTAATCAAGGAAGGAGAATGCAGACTCCACAAGTGAATCCAAATAGAAGGGATACGTGCTTTCAGCGAAGAAAAGGGATTACACATTGAATTGACACATCAGTAATGGGTGTAATGAAGTGGGCCTGTAGGATTTTATCACATTTCCTGATGTGCCATTTTCAGTCTTTTAAAAAAAATACTTATTATAAATGTAATAGTTTGACACGTTAATTACCCTAAGACCTTCGTATGTAAAGCAGCTATGAGTGCTATGATTTGTTTTTAAAAAATTTTTACACTTGTTGAAATATATATGCATATAAATATATCTATATCTATATCTGTATCTAAAACACTCCTGGACCATTAACATAAAAGTCTTAAGAGATATGAAGCCCTTTTAAACCTGTCATCTTCTGTTCAAGGTGACATTTATAAATATTCCTTCCAAGCTTTGTTTTCATAAAATGTAAACTATGTAACATTATGTTTATGTAGTTCAGTAATTTGAATGTTTGTTCAATATAATGAACTAGAAGGAATGCAATTTTCTGTAGATGAATGAACCAAATGGTACCCATTAAACAATTGCATTTATATGTTGCAATACATTTCAGAAGGAGCATTCACTCTGCAGGGAATAAGGTACCTCCTTTAGCACCTTAGTGCAATTCATTGTGGTGCTATTTGTTTTTACTTGAATTCTTTCTTCAATGGAAAATGTTTGTTACTAATCTTCCTTTCATAGAACCTCTATTTTTTTTTTTAACTTGAGTTTAATAGTTCTTGTTATGTTCACGATAAGATATGGTTAGCATGCTTAAAGATATTCCTCTTCCAAATCTCAGCACTTTAAAAAAATTCCAGATTTTTAAACTTGCTTCCTAGTAAGTGCACATCAGTTTGATTATTTTGTTTGTTTTTAGTGGAATATGGATGCAATGGTGTCAATTTTGAAAAACAATTCACATATTTTGGACAACCCTACATATTTAATGCTTTCAAAATAAGGTAAAAACATTTTATATGCTAACAGAATATATTTGTTACAAGTTAAAGTGCAGAAGTATACACAAGATTGACAGTTCCTATTGTTTATTTTTTTGAAGTCACTGGAAAATATTTATTGATCTTAATTAACTCCAAAGTGTTAAAATCATGCAATACTCCTTTTTGCACTGAAAATTTTTCATATTTATTCCAAGATGGTTTAAAGGTCCAAGAATGAAAATAAACTAGGGAGAATATTGTACATGTATAAGAGTCACAAAGTATCATGTTATATTAAAGAGCTTAGCTAAATGTTTTTTAAATGTATTCTGATAAATGTATTGAGTACATCTATCAAGTTTTCTTAGAGTGACCAATAGTTTAAACTTTTTCCAGCATTTTAGATAATTTGAAATGTGTTTAGAGACCCTATTGAAGAGATGATTTATTTAAAAATCCAAAGCATCAATCGTAAGAAAAATTTTATAGTAAACATATTGAAAGCCACATATTCCATACTGATGCATACATTGCAGATATTAACATTTTATTAAATACATTTTATAATGAAGACAAATAATCATGGTTAAAGACCTTATTACTACCTTACATGGGTAATGAATTTTGGGGAAAGAGTTTGTAAATCCAGACTAGCCTTGTTAAATACAAGTTGATCCCTATTATTCAGGGAATGGTTGTAGATCAAGTGGCTTAGAGATTGAATTATCCAGTCAGTGGTTATATGACATGTGAGATGCTGAAAGGCAGTGATCACAGCCTAAAAGGGCTTCCTCACCTTGTAGGAACATGGGATACTTTCCAAAAATATACTACAGGTTTTTCCATAAGCGCAGACACATCTTAGGAAGAAGCATGGCAAATTGCAGCTTGGGGTTTTTCAGTTCCCTAACAGCCACCAGTATTTGCTGGGGTACACTGGAGATAGGAAGACCACTGAAAAATTTTGCATTTGGCTTTTGTTTTTAAGACTTACTTTCTTTAAAGGATAGCAGAAACAGATAATTCATCCCAAAATGTCTTTTTTCTGATCACAAAGTACAAACAAATGTCAGTATTTCTTATGATGATGGAAAAAAAAAAATTAATGCAAATAAACTTTTCACAATATTAGATTTTTTTCAAAATGTGCCTTTTAATCCAGTTAATGAAGCTATAAGTAGTGTTTCAAATGAATAGGTCATACATAATATGGTATATTTTGATAATCTCACATGAAAATCAAGAATTTATAATATAGAAACTGTTTGAATTGGGGGTGACCATGAGATAGTCATCCTAATGCCCCCAGGTATGTAAAGAACATATAGTTCCTGTCCTCAAGACAGTTCTTGGATGAGACAATTTGTTCTCCATAGACATTCATATACAGAGAATAGTCAGACTTAATAAAAAGGAAGTATAAAGCAGATTATTGTGAGTACAAGTTCCTATCATGGTTTGCAAATTGACACTTTGGTCAGTCAACTGAAGTACCTGAAAAACAAATTTCCTTCTCCTGGTCAGAACCCCACTCACACTAATAAAAATGGGTTTTTATAGGGTTATCCAGATGCAGTTAATTATTCACACCTTGGGGGAGGAAGATGAATAATGATTGTTTAATGAGACCTCTTCCTGATTTTCACTAAGTCTGCAGGGAAGATTTGTTTTAAGGCCATGCAAATGCTGAAGTAAATATTGGAAGTAAATAGGTTGCCCCTTGAATAATGCAGGAGTTGTGGGCACAGTGCAGTTCAAACCCATGTCACTCAAGAGTTGACTACTGAATTAAAGGGTGCTTCCTTTTGCTCATTCATGTTATATTTTCAATGTGCTGGAGAAAAAGTTGGAGTAGAAACTGTAGGTGAATTTGAAGACTTGCTTGTACTATGCTAGCCTTTCGGGAGGCTGAAGCAAGAGAATCACCTAAGCCCAGGAGTTGGAGGTTGCTCCGGCACTCTGCCGAGGGCGATAGAGTGAGACAATTGTCTCTCCAAAAAAAAAAAGTTGAGTGAAAGAATTATGTCTGATTAGCATGGTATCTAATGTGCCTCTGTTAATGCCAGCAAAAGGTATCTTAATCATGTTTTCTAAAATTAACAAAATGCGTCCTTGTCAAAGGTGCTGTATCTGGAAACTGGAACCTTTCAAAGACAAGGACAGTGAAACCTGTAGAGAGCAGAACGCACAGGGGTGTTAAATCACTCCAGCAAAACCAAGCTCAGGAAAAGCCTGGGGTTTGTTTAAATACTATGAATTAGCAAAAATTACTTTCACAAAGAATTTTATATGTCTGAAATCTGGGCAATAGTATCTTCGGTTGCCATCTAAAATTTCATGACGTGTTGAATATCCAAAGCAATAATATCCTGAAGGGGTGGGCAGCGTGAACACACAGGAAGTGTTTATGCACCTGACAGAGAAAAGGTGCAGCAACAACACGAATTCCAAGACGAGCAGCACAGGGCACGGGCACAGGGCACTCAGAGCTAACGGGACTTGCGGGACTGGACGCTGCTCTATGTGGGCCAGTGTGTGTGTGAGTGGTGGGCGAGTGTGAGAACGTTACCGTACACTTAGGCTACATTAAATTTTTAGAAAAACTTTTCCTTTCTTCGATAATACATTAACCTCAGTTTATTTTAATTTTGTACTATACAAACTTTTAGCCAGATCCAGTGGCTCGTATTTGTAATCTCAGTGCTTTGGAAGGCCAAGACTGGAGTATTGCTTGGAGCTAGGTGTTAAGACCTAGTGAGACTCCATGCAAAAAAAAAAAAGGAAAAAAATTATTTAAATTAGCTCTGTGTTGATAATCATGTGCAGTCATAGCTACTTGGGAGGCTGAGGCAGGAGGATTGTTTGAACCCAGGAATTTAAGGTTGCAGGGAGCTATGTATGCTCCAACTACAGCACTCTAGCCCGGATGACTGAGTAAGACCCTGTGTCTAATAAAATAAACTTTATAATGTTTTAAAACTGTTGACTCTCGTAATACAAATGTAGCTTAAACCACAAACACCTTATAAAGCCATACAAAAATTGTCTTTCCTCAGATCCCTATTCTAGCAGCGGGTCGTGACCCCTTTGGGGGTCGAACAACACTTTCCTCTTTCACAGGGGTCGCCTAAGACCATCGGAAAACACATATTTCTGAGGGTCTTCGGAACTGACACCGTTCCTCATGTGTGGGGGTCACCACAACACGAGGAACTGTATTAAAGGGTCGCGGCATTAGGAAGGTTGAGAACCACTGTTAAGCTTTTTCCTACTTACATTTTTTTAACTTTTTGAACTTTTTTGTTACGTCATCCACAGGGTCAGAGATAGGGCCCTCACTGCTTCCCACCTCCACATCTTGTTCTGCTGCGAGGTCTTCAAGGACGGAGCTGTGGCAACAAAGCTGCCTTTGGAACCCCTCGTACTGTACGACCTGCCTGTGCTTGTGTTCAGCTAACTTTTCTCTTTTAGGAGCACACTGCGCTGATAAACAGTCTGTACAGAAGCCAGTAACATTATCATGCGTGTGACCGCACGCTCTAGCTTTGTGTACAAGTGGCAGCGCAGTGAGCGCCGGGGACTGTGAGGGAACAGCTGCAGTCACTGCAACGGGAACTTCTCAGCGCCTTCTAATCTTAGGGGCTGTCACAGACCGAGACAGCATTGTGCAGCACGTGACTAATGGATACAGGCGGTGTAGGTCAGGGCCACAGAAATGAAACCAACTGTCGCCCGTACACAGTGTGGTTTCTCTGCTGCCCCTGTGGGGTGAGCGAGCACACGGGCCTGCAGTTGCTCTGCCTTGCCATGGACCCCCCTTCGGCTGTCCAGGCGTGTGGGTCCAGCTCCACGATGAAGCATCCTGGCTTCTGCAAGACACCCCTACCACGAAGGGCAGGAGCAGCGAGGCCTGGCCAGGGCTTCAGTCCACTCTGTGGGCTCCACCTTGTGCTGTCACTGGTCCAGCTTCTTACTCCCTGCCCTCCCCGCCGTCATCGTCAACCTCCTGCAGCACAGAGACCACTTAGCCAGCTGCTACAATTAAGGCCAATTCCCTGCGAATCCTTCCTCCTACAGGCCCCCCTGCTCCAATCGAATCCTGACTGCTTCGACAGAAACTTTGCTCATCTACCTGACGCTTGTCCACCAAGACTCAGCATTTAACAAATTGTAGCTTTGTCAACTTAGTGAATGAAAAAAGGTAATTTTAATCATTTAATTCATTGTTAAAATTATGTTTAGAATATCTGCAGAAAGCTCAACCTATGTATATCTGCAATGTGAGGCAGAAAATTTTAAAACTACATTTTGGGGTAACTGAACGGTAATATTAAACCTCTTTTGGAACGTTCTATTGTTTAATTTGTAACCCTATATCCTCCATTTTTCATGCACAAACCATACATTATCTTTTATTTTTAAGAAAAAGACATGGTGACACTAATTTTAGTGACATTGTATTATGAAAATAATCTTTAATAAAGAGACTACTTTGAAAAGCATGTGAATGTGTCACTTTTATTATTTTTGTAAGGACATTATTTTATTGGTAATTAAATATATTACTTAGACCCTTACTCTGTTGTCTTAGATTGTTTAGCATTTGCTACGATACACTTTAAGTATATTCTTAAGAATATTACCACTCTAAAAGAATTACCATGGTCCTCATATAAGTGATTTTGTTAAGATTGTCTAAATGAACGCCATAGATACTTAAGCATAAAAGGACAATGGGAACAAAACAGTAAAGCATCGAATATCAGAAAACCTTTAGAGGAGTATGATCCCTACTTCTCACAAAGCCTTATGAATGGACATACTCTAGATGCTTCTAAAACGGAAGTATTAGTAGCAGTTCCATTACATCCATTTTTAAATTGAAAAGAACTACATGTACTTGATCAGAAAAATAGTTGAAGCAGTACAGGGGTGAATGCATCAGGTAGTTCTGAGACAGACTGAAGAATAAATCTCAATTCAGTTTTAAGGTATCAATCTGCAAACAGCTTCAACTCTTCAAACAGTGCCCACTCACAAGCGGTAGTCTTACTAGACTAAAAAAATGGTGTACTGAGCAACAATACCGCGCAAGCAGGACAGTGTGTGGCCAGAACCCACTCAGCTGAGATGCGGCTTAGGGTTAAGGTAAGATTCGTTTTTCCTGTTCCACTACAAACCTTATTTTTTTCCTTTTCCACGTACCTATTTATGTTTTATTCCTACCTTCCATATCTACGGAATTATCACCAGTCAATTGAAAACTATCTTCACAAAAGTGTAAAGGGAAACACAGCATTTTAAATAATACATAAGCAATTTATTTTGTGCTTTAACATTAACTCCTACCAAAATTTAAATTAATTACATTGTGTGTAAAGTCCCACAATCAAATAGCACCATCGTCTACTAACCCAAGCTCTCGGCTGCATTTTTACATTACAGGCACACAATCTACTGCACATTGCAGGTAAGTGTATTTTACCAATTGCAGGTTTGTGGCCACCCTGTGTCAAGTACCTTGGCTCCATTTCTCCAAATAGTATGCATTCACTTTGTGTCTCGGACACATTTTGGTAACTCTTGCAGGATTTCACACTTTTGCATTATTACTACATTACAAGGACCTGTGACCAGTGATTTTAATGTTACTACTGTAATTGTTTTAGGGCACCATGAACGATCACGTCCACGTAAGACTTACACTCAGACTGCTCTACCATCATGGCCCCTCCTCTCCGTATCCCAGAGTCTCTCTCTTCCCCGAGACACACCAGTATTAAAATTAGGTCAATTAACAACCCATAACAGCCACTGGAATTTGAAGGAAGAGTGGCAGGTCTACCAAAACTTTAAATCGAAAGCTGGAAATGATTCAACTTAGGAAGGAAGGCACATGGAAAGCCAAGATGGGCCCAAAGCTGGGCCTCTCAAGAACATTCACCATCCACAGAGGTCAAAACATCGACATCACAGGAGTTTGAAAAATGTTGAATCCAACCTTCAAGGATGACTTTGCTGGGTCAAGACCTCCATGGAAGTCATTGACATCCAGTAGAAAAGAACAAGAGGACGGGGAATGGACCCTGGAGATCTGGACTGCTGCTATCTCTGGAGAACTTGGGTGAATGAGGAGCTGCTTCCTATGGGTGAGGCAGGTGGTTTCCTGAGAGGGAACCCCACGTGGTGAAGATGCTGCCAGCACTGCTTACACAACAAAAACTAGAACACGACACAAGCTCAGTTGATAACGCAGCCGGCAGGGTTTGAGAAGACTACAACTTTCAAACTTTCACTCTGAGTATAATGCTATCAAACTGCATTGCGTGCTACAGAGAAATCTTTTATAAAATGAGTCAAACCTCATTGTTTCAGCAATCACAGTCTCTCATCCAGCAGACATCAGGGCAAGATCCTCTGTCAGCAAAGAAGATCCGAACTTTTTGAAGACTGAAGGTTGCTAGCATTTTAAGCAGTATTTTGGAATTAGGGTATATATGTTTCAGACACAATGCTAGTGCACACTTTTAATAGAGTACATTTAGTGTGCACATTTTTCTATACAGTGGAAAACCAAAAATTATCGTCTTGCTTTATTGCAGTGGTCCAGAAGCAAACCTGGCATGTTGGAGGTATGCCTGTATTTTGTAGGGCAGCTGTCACTTCCATTTTATGCCTAGAACACTGAAGTAAAAAAACAAAACAAAAAACCCCAGCTTGCCCCAGTTCTACTAAATTAGTCTCAAATTCACGACTGGGCTCTTCAAAAATCTTTCCATCTGAAAAGGCTCATTATACATATATAACCACCACCATTCATTCCCTTCAGAAGAATTTATGCAAACAAGGACGTTTTTCCAACAAAACCATTTTTATTTTTAAATCATTTTTACTACCAAATACAGAACAAAACTCATTGTGGAGGCAGTGTTCACCTGATTTCAACCGGTCATCTTGTAAAAGGTGTGTGGCCCAGTGTAACACGACCTCTGTGCAGAAAACATTTGTTGAAAATAAATATCCCAAGAACGGATGATCTTCACTGCACTATGTTAAAACAAAAAGTTAATCCCTTTAGAAAAGTTAGTATATTTATATTCAGAGATTACAAGTGAGGGAACAGACTTACAATACTAGGTTCACCACATGAAACTTCCAATATTCTACTCATTTCTGACTTACAAAAATGGTCATGTCACATGGTTCTGCCTTTACCTACTAAAAAAGTTTTAAATGTCTTTTGTGTTCAACTTTTTAAAAAATGCAGTGATTGTTAGGACCATTACTAGAACTTTTTATAGACAAAATTCCTTTTGATAAAATCTTTAAAAAGTTACTTACTACAAACTGTAAAAACAATGCTGCTCTTCTGTATGGCATTTCAACTTTAGAATAGTTAAAAAAAAAAATTCAATTTATATACTGAAACTTGGTTAAAAGCTACAATTCCAAGTTTCATTTTCCCTTAATTCCAGCCATCCCGACACTACTTACTTCATAACTGAATATACTATTTACTACTGTACAGTAGATACGTGTCACTGACATATACTACTCCAGAAAAGGCAAATATTTATATTTCACTGAAAATATAAATTTACTAGATATAGTTGGGGTCATTTATTCATCCTAAAGTTCATTGCTTTACCCAATCCCATTCCCACACCCGAACCGTAAGAAATAAAATCATAATACTAAGCTAAGAAAATGACTGTTTTAGATAGAAATTAAATCATTATTGACTGATGCCAACTACCACTACAGTGATGGAATTCATGTTGTTACTGTGTTTAAATGTGGATAGAAAGGAAAAGAACTTAATTTGTGAAATGAATGAGGTAAATGTCATACATTCAGTAGCGTAAATAAATACAAATACGGTTTTACAGGAACACGAACGTAAGTTTAAGGGTTTATTATCAAAGTCTTGTAAAACAATTTCAGAAACTGTACATCAACATGGCACAGACTGTAGCCTACTTTTGTTTTTACTGCACAAAAGTGAAGCTCGAAACTCTTTAACTAAGAAACAGTTGCTAACTACTTTGCATATAACATGAAATCACTGTGTGTATAAGATCACTATCGCAGTAATAGTAACACAAATTTATTGGTTTTATACAATTTGAGATCAAATAAAAGGTACATTATCAAGGAGATTTGTCTTATTTTAAAAGCATATGAAGGTCAATTTAAAACGCACTACCCCCCTTTTCCAACACTGTGCTTAAAACAAATTAATGTAAGGGTGGAAAACCGAAAATCAGGACAGAAGATCACATTTTTTTTAAACAGATGGACTCAGGACAGGCAGACAGCTTTCACTGATGTAAATGTGGAATAAATTATTATTTCAGGAAAAAAATTCCTAAACACCTTATGAAAAAGTATACAACTCTACTTTAAAATATGCTATTTACTCACTGCCAAAGACAGTTTTATTTGAAATCTTGTTTCTGTAATTAAAGCCTAATTAGCCATCAAAAAAGGTTAGTTGATATATAACCTTTCAGAGTTAAACAAAAGCCACAAAAAAATTCGCCACAAGGCTTAAAGGATTATCTATTTCAAATGCTCATTTCCAGATGTAACTATAAGAATGTTAATTTGTCATGTCAACAAACAAGACCGTAAGTAGATCTGTCATGTTGGAGGATTTTAATGACATTTAGGATATTCTTGCCACAATAACATGCAATCAGTGCATTCCCTACATGGCTCTATTACGGCAATGAATCAAATTCTAGAAATACTATTAAGTGAACTTACTTGATAAAGGAGATCATACAACATAAACAACCCATGCCTGCTGTATGTAGATGCATGCAGCTTTTCACTTTTATGATGAAGCAGCACCAGGGTAGTAAAGCTGCTTGGTTACTCAGTCAGCTTTCACTGTGACAACTGGTTACTCCTGCACCGTTTCCTAAAAGCTTTTTGATGTAAATAACTAATGTCAATACCAGGAGCTTTAAAACCATTTATAACTCAGAGCTGTATACATCTAGGTTTGAGATGAACAGGTACAGCATAAGAAATCACACAAAGGAATGACACTGATGCATGTGCACAGGCGGCCCCGGCAGCTCAGTCGCTCATGTCCATGTCCTCCTCATGGTGGTCGTCCCCGTTCACTTTGGATTCTCTCAGTGGATCTCCCTTTTCCACAGAACATTCCTTTGCTTTAGGGGAACCGGCTTCTATTGGCTTCTTCTCTTCCTTTTTCTCTTTCTCGCTGTCATACCCTTGTTCCTCTTCATCATAGTCCCGTGTAACCTGCTTTGCCAAGGAAAAGAACAAAAGTAAACGTCTTCCAAGAAAAATCACTTCTCAAAAGGACCAGCATCACCCCGAATACCCAGATCAGGCAGCCTGTACACATACTTTCCAATCCTTGTCACTCTCTGGTTTTCTCTCCCGGTCCTTCTCCTTGTCTTTACTCTTCTTCTTCCTGCTGGTTGATCGTTCTCTTTCGTCTCTGCTTCTCTCTTTGTCTTTATCTTTCTTCTTCTCCTTTTTATGTCTAGAATGACAGTAAGACAGTGAGCCTGACCCCAGTTCACAAGATAGAAATAAGACAACTTTGAAATCCTGGAGCGTTTAAGTCTCAGGTCTTAAAGAAGAATACATCAAAACATTCCTAAGAACGTTCACAGGAGATCTTTACAACTGACAATTTCTGCAAAATACAAAGAAAGATCTACACTCCGTCTTAGGCAAGGCTGACAAGTGATGAAAAAGCTCCAACTGGCTGAAACCCTTACCTCCTTGGGGAGGGGGAGTGGGACAGTTTTCTTTTAGGAGACCGAGGCTTTTTAGGGGATCGCGTTCCACTCCTGCTTCGCCGTCGCCGTCTTTCTCTAGAATCACAAAAGTGCAAAGTGGGCTTTAAAATACAGTGTGATCTAAAAACACGCAGACACCGATGGGGCTTCACGAGAAATCCCTACAATATTGTTATGACGAAGACCTGCTTCCTACTACTATCTGAACAATCAGTTAAACAAACCTGTGAAAACCATGTACCTTTTTTTCCTTTAACTGCTCTCAAGAAAACCCCTAATCTCCAGCAATTCTTTTTGAAAAGACTGAAGTCTGAAGTAAACTATTATTGGGGGGGGGGGGGGGGAATCAGTTTTAGATTCAAACATTCATTGTTCAGAACAGGTACAGGTTAACTCAATAATGTTGTGATACAATGTAGACACTTATAAAGTCCAAAAAATTAACTTTTAAATCATTAGATCAAATTCAGAGAACTAGTGGAAATGCAGATATCAAATTGACTTCCAAAAACACAACAAACCTTGCTTTCAGCAACTATTGTTTTCTTTTTTTTTTTAAAGTCTCACTCTGTTGCCCACCCTACAGCACTGTGGCATCACAGCTCACAGCAACCTCACACTCCTGAGCTCAAGCAATCCTCCTGTCTTAGCCTCCCAAGTAGCTGGGACTATGGGCACCTACCACAACGCCCTGGTTGTTTTTCTGTTTTTAGTAGAGACGGGGTCTTGTTCTTGCTTAGGCTGGTCTTGAACTCCTGCATTAAAATGATCCTCCCACCTTGACTTACCTCACAGAGTGCTGGGATTATAGCTGTCAGCCACCACACCAGCCCTCACATGGATTATAAGAAAAAATTCTACACAACTGTAAGAGGGACAACCTAATTCTTTGTACCTTCAATGAACCCCAAACAAAAAAAAAAAAAACAAAAAAAAACTCTGTTCATGATTCTCAAAAGGTGTCAGACTGGTAAGATGACAGTTATACAACTTAGCCACAAACAAAGCAATCCAAAATTAAAATGTAAACACTTTCATCACCTCTAAAAAGAGACCCCATATCCCTATAATTCTCTCGGTCCCCTGGCTATCCAGGAATCTACTTTCTACCTTTATAGATTTGCCAATTCTGGAATTTCATATAAATCACACAATATGTTTGCTTTTTGTGAATGTTCTCAAGGTTCATCCAAAGAGCAGTCAAACCATGTATCATTTTTCTTGCTGAATACTACTTCATTTTATGGCCACATGATCTTGTTTAGCCATCTCTAGTTAATAAACACATGGGCTAAGTTTTAGACTATTACAAATAATACTATAAACATTCATGTTCAAGACTCTACATGGACATGCCTTTTTCATTTTCTCGGGTAAAATTTCTAGAAGTAAAATTACTGGGTCAAAAACCTCGATGTTCAACACTGTTAGAAATTGTCAGATTGTTTTCCAAAGCAGCTGTACTTTGTGAATTTATATTCATACCAGCAATGCACAGAGTTCTAACTTCTCTACAACCTCACCAACACTTTTCATCTTTTAGATTATAACCATCCTAATGGGTGCAAAGGGCTATCTCACTGTGATTTTGATTTGTATTTCCTTGGTGACTAATAAATGTTGGAACATCTTTTGTTTTCTTTTTTTTGAGACCGAGTCTCACTATGTTGCCCTGGGTTGTGCTGTGGCATCACAGCTCACACCAACTCCAAACTCTTGGGCTTAAGCCATTCTCTAGCTTCAGCCTCTCAAGTAGCTAGGGACACACCACAATACCCGGCCAATTGCTGAACATCATTTCATATACTTATTAAACATTTGCTTATCTTTTTTGGAGAAATGCCTATAGAGTCTTTGCCATTTTTTAATTGGATTATTTGCCTTTCTACTACAGAGTTGTAAGAGTTCTGTACATGCTCTAGATATTAAGTCCCTGTCACTGCAGTCCCAAACTCCAGGCCGTGGACAGTACCCACCTGTGGCCTGTAAGAAACTGGGCCGTGCAACAGGAGGTGAGCAGCAGGCTAGAGCAGCGGTTCTCAACCTTCCTAATGCCGTGACTCTTTAATACAGTTCCTCATGTTGTGGTGACTCCCAACCATAAAATTATTTTCTTTGTTACTTCATAACTGTAATTTCCCTACTGTTATGAATTGTAATGTAAATACCTGATATACAGGAGACCCCCAAAGGGGTCGCGAACCCACAGGTTGAGAACCGCTGGGCTAGAGGGAGCTGGCAATGCACCATCTAGGCTGCTCCCCACTGGTTGCATCACTCCTCGAGCCCCTCCTCCTGTCAGATACATGGCAGCATCACCTTGTCACAGAAGCAGGAACCTTACTGTAAACTGCTCATCTAAGGGATCCAGGCTGCCCATTCCTTATGAGATCTAACACCGGATGGCCCGACATGATGTAATGTGCCGGAATCATCCTAAAGCAATGCTCCACCCCTAACCCAGGTCTGTGCAAAAATTGTCTTCCATAAAACTGGTCCCTGGTACCAAAAAGGCCTTGCTTTATCAGATGTATTAATTTGCAAATATTTTCTAGTACTCTAGGTTTTTACTTTCTTGATAGTATCCTTTGAATTGTAAGTTTTTAATATGGGTCATCTCCAGTTTATCTTTTCTCTTCTTCAGCTTATGCTTTTGGTGTTTTATCTAAGAAACCACTGCCAAATTTAAGATCATAAAAGATTTACTTCTGTTTTCTCTTAAGTGTTATATAGCTTTTGGCAGTGCCTGTGGCTCAAGGAGAAGGGCACTGGCCCCATATGCCTGAGGTGGTGGGCTCAAACCCAGTCCTGGTCAAAAAAGAGTCATACAGCTTTAGTGCTTATATGGTAGGTCTTTCGTTCATTTTGAGTCGATTCTTTTTAACAGGACGTGAACCTTCTAGTGAATTTAAGTAATGTAGATTAATAAACACTGCAGCAAAATGTGTAAATGAGAATTGAAAAAATAAAATTAAGTATGGGTAGTCCTTATTAATTTCATATGAATTTCAAGTTAAGTATGAAAATATATTTTCTGTGGATTTCAGTTTTCACCATGATAGTTTAGAGACATAATTAGTCCAAGAATGACGTATCAGAACTTGCATCGTCTCCCATTAATTTATCAATAAACCATTATAAGGCAAGAAAAATTCTGCAGTATAACATGTAAATATGGCAAATATAACTTCCCATGAAAAAACAAATTTCATGAAACAATTTAGTATACTTTAGTTAAAAAAATGTTAAGACAGAAAAACTAACCTTTGTTGAATTTTGCGTTATAGCAAATATACTGTACACCTTAAAATATTTAAGTAAAAAAAGAGAAACCTAAGGTCACTATTCACAAATTGTCTTTTCAAAAGCTTTCAGTAATGGCAAAGCTTAACTTTTTCAACACTGAAAAACTTAGCAATGTTCTAAAAAACATTTCACCTATTGATAATCTTGTAAGTAAAGTTAAAAACAAAGTATGTCCTGAGCCAGCTTACCTGCTTGCACTTCTAGAGCGTCTGGCTGTGCTGTAACTTTTGGGGGGTGTTTTGGAACGTTTCTTTTCCTTGTCTTCTTTCTTTTTGTCTCTAACAAATGAACACAATTTATTAGTGCCTTAGAAGGCTCAGCTAATGCCAATTCATATAGTGTCACAAATAAAAACTGAAGTACAATCAGATCTAATCCCATTCTTCAAAGCACAAATGTTATTCTGTCAGAAAAGGTTTTAAAAGTAAGCTCATTTGTCATATCGGTGTTGCAACTTCTTTAAAAATCCCATTCTCCTGGTATGTTCATATGTAAAACTTATCTCCATTGGCACAGACTATGAGATGAGAAAATAATTAGGATGCTGGCCAGTTTCTGGGTATGTCCTGGTGGTCAACACCACAGGCTTAGTCACTGTCTTCAGGCTCGGCTCTTCAACCCTTCTTTTCTCTAATGACCACGATCCCCCAACCCACCTCTCCCAGCAGGGCTAAAACCCATAGCATCACCAGTGTTCTTCCAAAGCACATATCCCAAGTGAACCTTCACTATGGATCAAGTCAAGCTTCTTTTTCTGCTGCTACACACTCTCAGCCACTCAGTACTTATTAGAGAAACATCCTATCGTAATGGACTGGTACTACAACCATACCTAAAATCAAAATCTTTTCACAGATCCTGACAGATTTTATTTTATTCAACACAGTATTTTCCCCCCAGATTACCATCTTCCAAAGATCCCGAGCAAAGGGTGGAGCACCAGCCTCCATGGGTTCAATCAGAGTCCCATGAATACACACACCCCTACCTTAACTACTTCAGTATTCCTTTTATTGGTCTGAGCTAACCTTTCTACCCTATTTTATTCCTTCCCTTCTCTGTTCATCCTGTTCCATCTATTAGCTGCTTTCTTCATTAAAGTTTTTATCATCTTATTTTTAGATTACAACTGTCTCCTAATGGGTTCCAGTCATGCCTTTCCTAATTGAGTCCGCACTCTCTCAAAAATCTAATTTTAATGTACAAACCTGAATATATTAATTCCATATTCATCATTTTTCAGCCCATTCTAGTTGTCTCCTGCATCAAGTGCAAATATACTGTGAACAAAGCCTTTTATCATCTCTTTCCACATCTGATCTCATATCTTCATGTCCACCTACATGAAACTACTATCTCAAGAAACAGCATTCTCTACCTGAACCCATGTCCCCCAGAGTCTAGTCAAATTTATCAGAACTTAATACTTGAGTCACATCTCAATTAAACCTCTTCCAACGTTAGCAAGTGGCAACCATCATTTAACAGCCTCCTCCTCTCCCCGCAATGACATTCACCACTCCTTCCTCAGTAACCACAAAGTCCTCGGAGGAAGAAATGCTGAATTCCTTTTTGAATATTTGCTCCATTAAGCAACTATGGATTAACAGATGGCTAATTAACAGATGGTTCACTGTGTAACATGATGAAAAGTACATTACAGCCTCAACACTGACAGCACAGCCAACCCAGCTCCCTGTTCCCATCAGTTGAGTTATATGCTTACCAAGAATAAATTTTGTTGGATTCCCAGTTGTACTTATTTTAATTACATTATTTAAATACATGGACAGATAAAATAATACAAAACATAGGGCTGCTTCTAGAAAATTAAGGTACCTATTTTTGAAAAAGACAAAGAACAGTTGATAAAAAAATTAAGCGCTGTGAAAACGTATTTGTCTGACAAATATAAATCATCGGGGCATACAGTTTAAAAGGGTTTGGGGCTCCATATGAGAAGACTGGTTACTGAATGTATTAAGTTTAACAGGTTTCTTTTTTCATAAATCCTCATTTTAACTCTTGACTGGTCCCAATTCACAGGATTAGAGAAACTCCAGTATGGCTCAGGGTGTACAGCAATCCTTATCAGATGTTTCCAAGTCACTGATAATGAGATATACAGAGCTGAGGAGGCACAGCTATCTTGCCTTACTTTGGCATACCACAAGGAATGGCTGGTAGCACTGAATCCTTGGCAGTAGTCCAGTGGAAAGTAGAAAACAAAAAAAAGTCGTAGGACAGGTAAGAATTTTTACTAAGAAATTCTACAAAGGCCTTTAGCTAGAAGTTAAAGTTCCAGTTTATAAGAAAGCACCAGAAAAATAAATGTTAGTTCCCTCAAATTCTAGAGTTTCTTCCCCTGTCTAGCCCTGTCTCTGCTTCCCAAACCCAACCACCTCTTCTGTCATGTAGTAGCACAGTATTTGGGGTCTTGGGAACTCTGACACTTGTCTTCTCACCCAATGTTAACAGTCTTTTCTACCTTGTTTTTGATGTGCTCCTTGACCTTCTACCTCTCTCTCTGGAATGCGATCTTCTCCGCCTTGGACTTTTGGATCGTCGCCGACTCCGTGACTTAGAATGAGACCGCCTCCTCGATCGGCTTCTTGACCGCCTAATAATGTAAGCCAGAACATGTATATAAATGTAAAAACACTGTGAATATTCAGCTAAGGATCAAACATATGGACTAACTACCAATTAAGTGGGGATAATTCCTTTCTGGCTTCTTTCAATTATTCAATCCACAGAATAAATATCTTTGCTACCTTAGAAATTAGTAATATCTTTATTAACACTTAGAGTTTCTCACTTTTTTTTCTTTGGAGACAAAGTCTCATTCTGTCTCCCTCAGTAGAGTGCTGCGACATCAGAGCTCACAGCTCCTGGGCTCAAGCAATTCTCTTGCCTTAGCCTCTCCAGTAGCTGGGGACTCTATGTACCTGCTACAACGCCCAGCTTTATTTTTAGAGACGGGGGTCTCACTCTTACTCAGGCTGGTCTCTAACTCCTGCGTTCAAGCAATCCACCCGCCTTAGCCTCCCAGAGTGCTAGGATTACCGTATATACTTGAGTATATACAGTATATGCATGAGTCACCATGCCTGGCTCTCAAACCTTTAATGTTTTGCTCAGTGTCAGATCAGTCCTTCTATGCCCAGTGTAACTACAACTCCAAGGTTAAAATACTACTAGAGAAAGAAGAAAAATTAAAATATCTGAACTTATTTGCATTATCCATAAAATTATATAGCATTTCAGCATGTATTTATTTTTGCTTTTGAGACAGTTTCATTTTGTCACCCTGGGTAGAGTGTGGTGGTGTCACAGCTCACAGCAACCTCAGACTCTTGGGCCTAAGTGATTATCTCTTGCCTCAGCCTCCCGAGTAGCTGGGACTACAGATGCTTGCCATAACACCCAGCTATTTCTTTAGAGATGAGGTCTCACGCTTGCTCAGTCTGGTCTTGAACTTGTGAGCTCAAGCGATCCACCCACCTTGGCCTTCCAGAGTGCTAGGATTATAGGCATGAGCCACTGCACCCAGCCTTCAGCATGTATTTGATTCCTCACCATTACAGCCTAAGCCTTCTTTAGCATTTATCGAATACAAGAGAACCTCTATAAGTTACCCACTCAGAGGAACAAATTGGTCACCATAAGGAATGAGGCCTCCTGCACTGATACACACATGTGGTGCATGTCTGGTCAGTGAAAATCAGGTCACCTATAGGTGGTCAACTGTGGAGGTTCTACTGTATTTATTATGCTACAGCATGTCACTGTTTCTACAGGATTGTCTCTTTCTTATCGCAGCAAAGAAATATTTCTCTATCTTCACCGCCTCCCCCACTACCCCCATCCTTACTACTTTCTCTTTCAGGACTTAAGAAGCACATTTAACCTTTAGATATTGTCACCCTCCTTCCTGTCTTAAAAATACTCATTTCCCTCTATTTTAATAATTAAAAATAAGCTACAATTCTTTGCTTAGTCTTATACACTTAACTGTCATTTATATTACCTAGCCTCTTTGATTTTGTTACTTTAGCAGAGAAAGTATTAACACCTACAGCACAGGACAGGTGTATATTAAATGTGTTTATATGGAGTCCAGTTCAGTGCTTTTGTGTAGGCAGATACAGTTGACCCTTAACAAAATCGGCTTGTATAGTGAGGGTCCACTTACATGGAGAGTTTTCAACTAAATTTGGACTGAAAACACTATTCAAAATCCACATACAATGAGCACTGAAATTTTGTTTAAGCAGGTTCTGAGTGACTTGACTATGCACTGTTACAGGAGGTCCTGTACACAGTAATCTCCTGCATGTACCAACAGACATCTAATGATACATTAATTTTTTTTCTCAATTGAGACAGTCTCATTTTGTCACCCTCCGTAGACTACTGTGGCATCACAGCTCACAGCAACCTCAACTCTTGGGCTCAAGTGATTCTCTTGCCTCAGGCTCCCTAGTAGCTGGAAATAGAGGCGTACACCACAACACTCAGCTGTTTTTGTTTATTTGTTTAGCAGGCCTGGGCCTGCCCAGAAAGTACCCAGCCCCTGTTAATATATAGCATTACTTTTCATTATCACAGGGCTGGATACTTTCTGGATAGCCTCCTACTCCACTGTTCTTTCAAGAATCCTGGTAATGGGAGAAATGATTTGTCTAACCCTTGGTAAAAACCACAGTATAAAAGATTCTAAGAGAAGAAATTTTTTTTCACTGTGCTGATGTTTGCACTAATGGTACAAAAGGGTGGGTGTGCTGGCGACGCCTCAGCACAAACCAGATGGCCGCCACTCACTGCCTGGCACACTCACTGCACTCTACACTGGCACATAGGTGTGCACTTGCAGTTAAGAAGAACAGAAATGCCATTTTTACTTTAAAGATGTCTCTGAAAGCTGATTTTTAATAAATCTGGTCCCTTCAGTATTATTAAAATAGAAGAGGAATTAAACCAAGTCTCTTGAGTAGGTCCTTGGTAGAATGGGAAGCATGCAAACATCACTTCAGACGCTTATTAAAGTAAGTCTGTGTTAAGGGAGACAACCACGTAGTGTATCAAGATGAACTAGCCAGCTCTCTTTCCGTGAAAACACCACCTTCAAGTTACTCAAGACTTTAGCATTTGGCAGAAAAGCTTTCATGAAAAATAAATTAAGTCTAGTAATTTAAGAAAAAAAAAGGAGGGTGGCGCCTATGGCTCAACGGAGTAGGCCACAGGCCCCATATGCCAGAGGTGGCGGGTTCAAAACTAACCCTGGCCAAAAACTGGGGGAAAAAAAAAAAAAAAAAAAAAAAAAAAGAATTTGTTAGTAGTGATAACATTTGAGCTTTCAAGAGAAATTTAATTTTGGAAAACTTGAATCCACCACTGTAAACTTGATAGCATCTTAACACCTGAGATATGCGATGATATTCTTATAAATCACTTTTTTGACAATGGATAACAAATACAAATAAAATTTTGGCATTATATCAAAGAATACTAATTATGTTTACCTGGAGTGACTAGAAATTTATCTTTCTTTTCTAACTATGTATCTGTATGAAGTCAGACTAAGCACAGTAACCAAACTACACTGCAGTAAGCTGAAGCAGAATCCAGTTGCCTTCCACTAAGCTAACTGTCAAAGAAATTTGCAAATAAGTTAATAAAAGCTACTCTCCTCACCAAATGCTTTTTGAAAAAGACTTGTTTCAGAGACATGTTAACATGAATGGCTTTACTATTGTTACTTCAACAGTTTTAATTTTTCATACGGTCAACATTGACAGATACAGACTACATAAGCAAAAGCTCTTAGAGGTTCTCACACACATGTATATTGTAATATAGAAGACCTCACAAATCTGCAAGTCACCTTCACACAGGGGCCATGCTAATGTTCTCTGTATCATTCCAATTTTTGTGTATGTGCAACAGAAGCAAACTTTTCTTTGCAAGTGTAAAAGCATTCTAAGATCAGCAAGTTTGAGAGCCAGTGGTCTAGAGAGAACCCATGACATCATATGGAAAAGAGAAAAAACTGAGCTAGTCTTATTCCAGGCCAAGTAAAAGAACACTATCCATTAGTTTAACCAGTACTGTATATACTCAAGTATAAGCCGAGTTTTTGTGTCGAAAATTTGTGCCAAAAAACCTGAACTCGGCTTATACTCGGGTTATACAGGTTATTTGATTCAGTGTGCGCGCACCTAATCAAATGCACGTAGTCTCCAGTCGTCTTCTGCTGTCTGCTTGAGGGGGCAGTGCTTCAGCTCAGTCCACAAGTCCGGCTGAACTGAACTGTATTCCACTGAACTATTTAACCCACAATATTTAATGGCACATTTAATTAAGTGAAAACCCCATTTAAGGCAGTAAAGTCTTGTAAATAAATGTTTATAAATCCTGAATCCTTATAATCAGGGGTT
>CAUYPK010009853.1:0-17940 GCA_963574355.1 Loris lydekkerianus
GCACACTGTGGGCCAACTGTGAGGTGCTGTTCAGAGCACACTGCGTCCGACTGTGAGGTGCTGTTTGAGAGCACACTGTGGCCGACTGTGAGGTGCTGGTTGAGAGCACACTGCGGCCGACTGTGAGGTGCTGGTTGAGAGCACACTGAGGCCGTCTGTGAGGTGCTGGTTGAGAGCACACTGAGGCCGACTGTGAGGTGCTGGTTGAGAGCACACTGAAGCCGAATGTGAGGTGCTTGTTGAGAGCACACTGTGGCCGGCTGTGAGGTGTTGGTTGAGAGCACACTGTGGCCGACTGTGAGGTGCTGTTTGAGAGCACACTGCGGCCGACTGTGAGGTGCTGGTTGAGAGCACACTGCGGCCGTCTGTGAGGTGCTGGTTGAGAGCACACTGAGGCCGACTGTGAGGTGCTGGTTGAGAGTACACTGAGGCTGACTGTGAGGTGCTGGTTGAGAGCACACTGTGGCCGACTGTGAGGAGCTGGTTGAGAGCACACTGAGGCCGACTATGAGGAGTTGGTTGAGAGCACACTGAGGCCGACTGTGAGGTGCTGGTTGAGAGCACACTGTGGTTGACTGTGAGGTGCTGGTTGAGAGCACACTGAGGCCTACTGTGAGGTGCTGATTGAGAGCACACTGTGGCCAACTGTGAGGTGCTGGTTGAGAGCACACTGCGGCCGACTGAGGTGCTGGTTGAGACCACACTGCAGCCGACTGTGAGGTGTTGGTTCATAGCACACTGAGGCCAACTGTGAGGTGCTGGTTCATAGCACATTGTGGCCGACTGTGAGGCTCTGTTCAGAGCACACACCACATCCGTGCTAGTAACCTTTTAAATCTGAGCTACTCTTGCTGTGAGTTCTGAAATATATATGGAGAAAATGATGAATGAATACAATCCATGGCAATATTTATCAATAATTCAAGTATAGTTATAATTTCAACAAAACATAATCATGTAAATTGTAGATATAGCTTAACACTCAGCGACTGCTTCTTTTAATCACTAAGGGCAGCAACTGTAATGTAAATGTTTGTATTTAGGAACATTTCTGTTTTTTTCAGGCAACTTTTGACCTTCCTATCAATTTTAACTGAAAACTGACAAGTACATTCTTTCCTTGAATCCCTAGCAGTCCATTTATGAAGCATCTCAAATCGAAAGCTTTATGTCTCTGGATAATTCTTGATCAACATGAAGAATTCCAGCGACTGCTTCTGTGGAAGGAGATCCTTTGGTACCATGGGATGGCAGACATGGAATATCTATCACTATCACATAATTTATACAAACTCTGTCTTGTCATTTTTTAGAAGACAAATCTAAAATAGCAAAATTGGAGACATTGCTAATAGTCATAGAACAAATGGTCTGAAAGTTAAAGCTTGTCTGAGTGATAAAGTATAAGCACTTATCTTTCAGTTCTGAGGAGTTTTAGGCAAATTCTGAGTCTGGAGGCAGACACATCTATCAGCTGAGGAATAAAATGCACAAGTTTTCAATTCAAGGAATTATGAAACTACTGAATCATCAATAAACTGACTTGCTGCTTCAGAGATGAAGCTTTCATGGACTATCTGCTTCTTTTCAGCCAAGAAGATAGTTCCAGACATATCTGGTTTAAAAAACAACAGGCTCCTTATTCTGCAGAAAACAGCTGCAATGGCTATTCAGAGATGGGCAGTATTCTACTTGGTTTAAAATATTTAAATTTTACGTTTATGAAAAGACAATATGTTCTTGTTTAATACTTATGAAACAATTGCTATTCCAGAATATTCTCTATAGTAGGAGTCTACAGATTTTCTGCAGGGTTTTTTATTCATTAACTTGAAGCAGGACAGAGACCTTAGTGATTCATGTTTCTGAATTCCTGTCTAAATTGACTGTACAGACTTTGCCAATAATCTTTTTAGCACAGTAAAGCTGTCTGTTTCAAAGTGTAAGAGTAATATTTTTGTTCCTGTTTTGATTTTTTTTTTCACAAAAGACCTCCAATAAAGACCCTTGAGAAAATTCTTGAGCGTTCAAATAACTCGTGGAATACTCTTTAATCTGCCAAATTGTATGTTGATGCATGTACCTTTTCATATGGTGTTGGTGTTTCTATTCTAATCCCTTCGGATCCCCAGCAAAAGGAAAACATTTTATTTAGTCCATTTTCCAACTTAACAATTCTTTCCTCCAGGCCTAATGCCTTCTACTTTAGCAATACTTTCTAGCTCTTAAAGTTTTCCACTACATAAAAATTATATGCCCCAGGGCTCCAGAGGCTGCATGATGAGAAACAAAATTCATTCCAACCCGCATGACTGGGGATCTCAGGCAGTCTGACAACACTCGCTTAAGAAATGTCAGGAAAATTTTCTGTCTTGAAACCTTGAATTAGTAGTATAACCCAAATGAAATTTAATATTTTTACAAAAGTGATATTTTTGATGGGAGAGAGAAAAAAAAATTCTAACTGAGCAACTTTAAATTTGGCTTTTAGGGGGAGGGGGATAACTAATCAAAGCACAGTTTTGTGGTAGGGAAATATTTAAAGGTCGCTGTAGATGGCAGGAAAGTAAGAAATAGATATAGAATCAAATTCAGGGGACAAGAAGCTTAATGAAACCTTTACTTAGTTATAAAATTTGAATTCCAACTTGCAATGGATAAAATTACATATTCTTAGCCAATCATAAAATGGATCTCAGTTCCCTTGTCTGGAAAGGAGTCCATGCTGAGTGATTATTTCTACTGCTGCTGCTATTGTTTTATACCAAAGGACACAGTTCAGTTTTATACAAAATGAGTTTAGTTTTACAAACGAGACTTCGGCTTAGGACATCCTGTGTCTGTTTTCTAAATTCCTTTGGCAGGTCCACATGGCATCACAAATTTAATGTACTAAAACTAGTGACTTTCGTGCATGCAAGCAGGCAAGGATATGTCAGCTCACCAAAAAAGCTTCTTATTCTTGGAGGTACAACATGTGGGTTCTGTAGCTACACTCATGCTACAATCCCTTTAGTTTGAAGTGTTCCTAGTGAGACATGCGATGAAGGAAGCTCTATAGTCCTGGCAGATATTGAGTAACTTTTAGAACACCTTTGGATTGGATGGCAGCACCAATTAGTCCCTCTCCGTCACCTGTGATTTGACTTTCTCCTCTGTGACTCACATATCTCAGATCTGCTTTCCAAAGGACAGATCTCTGTTGGATGTGATGACATGTATATCTTCCTCAGTAATTCGAGGGTAACATTTGACAAAAGCTTAGATGTGAATGATAAGAAATTCTATTGTCATGCCATTAAAATACAATTCAAAAATACATTCAGGATAAATGTCAATTTGTTAGTGATTTGAAAGAAAGACTAGAATGTGCTCAGTGCCTGCAGCTCAGCAGCTAGGACGTCAGCCATACACACTGGAGCTGGCGGGTTCGAATCCAGCCTGGGCCTGCCAAGCAACAATGACAGCCAAAACCAAAATAGCCGGGCGTTGTGGCAGGCGCCTGTAGTCCCAGCTACTTGGGAGGCCGAGGCAAGAGTATCGCTTCAGCCCAAAAGTTGGAGGTTACTGTGAGTTGTCAGGCCATGGCACTCTGCCCAGAGCAACAGCTTGAGACTCTGTCTCAAAAAACAAAACAAAACAAAAAAAGAAAAACTAGGATGATGGCATTCACATAACAAAGCAAAAGAAAGACAGGCACGCAACATTAAAATGAAGAAGGCTCAGTCTCATAGCTCAGAGGCTTAAAGTAAAGGATACATTACCATCTGCAGAGGGAAGAGACACCTCCTTCTGCCTGATCTTCCTGTATAACTCACAGCTGTGTCCTGGCTGGAACCTACTTCATCAGCTCTTTCATTCAAGCTGAACTGGTCTTAATACAGTGAAAGAACAGACTCTCTCTATGCCAAGTTCATCTCCCCATAGAACTGATTATGTAATGGCTGAACTTGAGAAACTGAGGCAGAGATATCCAGTGGCTATAAGCAATGCCAAGGATCTGATATTTGAAGGATTCTCATCCACACTCAAATGAACCCATCCAGTCAACCACTTAGTAATTCAGGACAAGTGTTACATTGTGGCCACCGTGGACCTTGATTTTTAGGATGTCTGGAGATTCTACCACAAACATTTCTAAGCATAGTGACAAAATTCAAGGGGATGCTGTATGATTACAGAGGGCTTTGATTTTGACTCTTATAAATGACCTTATGTTTCTTCTTTCAATATATTCTGATGTCAGTTCATAAAGCATCATAGGATTGCAAGCTTTATTATTCCAGATGTATGACTAGTTTCTTTTAAATTGGCAAGAAGCACAGAATCACAGATACGGTGCAGACCTTGAAGAGTGTTTGCTCCAACCCTGTTCTATCAAGGAGAGGGCACGAAATTCTAGAAAGGTTAAATGAAAATATTAGCTGATAACCAGGTTTCCTTTGTGCCAGCCTGGTATTTGCTTACTACAGTAATGCAAACAAATTAGACTTTTTTGTTTCCTCTACTCCAAAGCTTGGTACTTAGGGAGAAAATTTCCAGCAGCTCTAAGACCTCCGACACTGTCCCTCATTGCCCCAAATATCATTCACAAGTGAAAAGTCTCATTTTTTAATCAATCTGTTTGGAGTGTGCTTTGGTTATAGAAGTAAAATTTTTTCAATCTTGGCAAGCTAGTTTTCAAAATGTCCATAATTGCTGGCAAATCCGAAGTAATAAATGAAGGAATTTTGACATGATCCAGCTGCTAGCACAGCATTGTTGCAGAAATGTCCTTGGTATCTTATTACATCTTTCTAGCTCCAGGAGGAAAAATACCATCACGCTTCTAGAGTTTGTAGCTATAAAATATAAGAAAATGCTTAATCTGAAGAGCAAAATGAGTTTTGTGAATAGGAATTATTTCACTCTGAGGAATTGCTATCACAAGAACCACTGAGTTCAGCTGAAAGGAAACATTATTAGTTAGAATCCTCAGAACAATGTGAGTTACAATGTAACCTTCATAACCCTACATTTGTGTAAAGAAAACAAATGGTATTGGAGGCTTTGAAAAGGATAGAAAGGTTTCTAATAAAATGCTCAGGTCCAGAGAGTTGATCACCCATTTTTGTGCTAGTCATCACAAAAGCGGAGCTACAGCCATCATGATGTTATAGTGTTGAGGGGTACTGACGGCTCCAGCAGTCAAGTCCATTCTCAGGTGTTTGTAGAGCCTCTAGATACATTGTAGCCATTCCACTTGCTAATGCTGTATTACATTTTTCCTATTTGCCATCCTGAATAGGTTGGGATACAATAACAAAAAGATGTATGATAAGAAAGATGGGTGGAAAGGTTAACTGTAATTGCCTTAAGTATAAAAAAAAATAAGACAATGATATAATAATAACTTCCATCACAATCCATTCTGGATTTCTTGGGACAATTCTATTTTAAGCCCTACATCCTGTCTAGTTTAGCATTTTGTTCAAAACAAACCTTTTAGATAGAGTTTGATGATAAGTTACATGGTCATTTTAACAATAGCTGACAATATTTTAGTGTTTGTCATATGCTTCTAAATATAAAGATATATGTCCTTTAATTTAATTCCATCAACAACATTGTGCCATATAAATTATTATACCCATTTTACAGATAAACTGGAAGGCATGGATTTTATGTAACTTTACAAATATCATCCAGATTTTAAGCCATGGATTCAAGTTTGCTGACTTCAGTTTTTTTACCGAAACCTCTTAACTGTCTCGCAATAAATGTACATTTCCTGGGTCTAGTAGAGTTATGCATTCAAAATGCATATAGAAATAGATAGGTTTCAATAACCAACCTATAAGTTTAGTAAATCGCCTGTTTTAAAGCTAAGTATTAAATAGAATTTGATTGGTGCTTGTAATACCATGAAGAGTTTTGAAAAAGAAATCTCTTAGTATTTCTCTCATGAAATACTGGAACTTAAAAAAAAAAGGGGGGGCTTATTACTTAAGTTTTTAACAGACAAATTGAACAGAAATAATAGAAATGCATTTCACAAGTGAAGAGTGGTGCATGAGTCTTCTTGCAGTCAGTCATTGATACAGGCTGCAATTCAAACATATTCAAGTAAGAACTTTAGGGATGACCATTCAAAAGGGAGTTGGTTGTGAAGAGCATATGTCAACTTTTTAAGGTTGATCCTAGGGAGGATAATTAAAGCCTCCTCAGAGCTTACCAGAACCCCAAAGTAGCCTGAACATGATCCTGACTCAGTTGGGCAATTTTGTCTTTTCTCATGACAGTTGGACAAAATCTCCTAACCACATAAATCTTTTCAAGTAGTAGTTGCTGAAAATTCACAACTTTTTTAAAAAAAACAGTACATGCTGAAATCTGGCCGTCTTCTTCTTTTAGCCAGAAATCCTAATTAACCAGCATTGTACTTCTTTAGGTATACAATTACCACTCTTCATGAAGAATAAATTAAAATACCTTCTAATTCATTAAGGATCATATTTAAAACAACTTGTTGGTTTCTATTTCTGTGAAACTCACTAATCTTTGAAGGCACGTGCAGAGTAACTATATTACTAAGAATACTGAAATAATCTGAACATTCCATGCCCCATTCTATTCATTAAGGAGAATTCATTGTATATGTGGACAAAATTTCTAGTAATATAAGAGGTCACAAAAATTTTTGTTTTTACTTGTTTTATTTTGTTATTTTGTTTTCTTTTATAAATGGCATATACACACAGATGAATAACTCTTGGATGTCTTCACCTTGAAATAAAGGCTGGCAACAAGTTGTTCTGCAAGGTCTCTATTTTAAGAAAAAATGAATGTTGTATTTGTACAGTGGATTGCAACGTGCACTCTATTATTGAGTGTGGTTTGTTTATATCTGCAAGAAACAAGGAAAAATTAACCAGAAAAATTATAGCAGGTGAAACGTGCTAAGGAGCCTATTTCTGAGAAATTAATGACTGCATTTAAGGCATTCCCATGAGTAGCTAAATTGCATTGTCTGTAGAAACCAGTTAATATTATCATTATTTTTCAGTAGGCACCAGAAACTATTCACTGCTATACTGCCATGTCATCCGTACTTGCCAGCATGGTGGAATTAAAAAAGACTGTAGGAGCCTAGTATTTTGCAATATAACCACTTTAAAAGTTTCTTGAAAAACATTGGAGTGAAAAGATATGCTCTGGGTAGCTCCAATAAGTTTGTGTGACATAATCTTTATGCTAAAAGATATATTGATTTTGTGACATCTCTGTTTTTAGTAATCTATCAAGTGAATGTGAAGTATATGCGAGCGTAGCCATTTTAAGAATGAATGCTAAAATTATTTTCTAATTCTATAAAAAAGACTCCTAATTTTTGTCTTTAAAGAGTGATACATTAAACGTACACATATACCAGCACTACATTCACATTTACATGTGTATATGTGTATATGTGCATGTATATATGATGTGTGTTTGTGTAAATGTGTATGTGTGTGTACATGTATAAATGTGTGTATGTGTATATATGTATGTGTGTGTATATATGATATGTGTATGTGTATATGTGTGGGTATATATAAGTGTGTGTGTATATATATTTGTGTGTACCTGTATATATATGTGTGTGTGTATATATGTGTGAGTATGTGTATATATGTATGTGTGTATATATGATGTGTGTATGTGTAGATGTGTGGGTATATATGAGTGTGTGTATATATGTGTGTGTATTTGTATATATATGATGTGTGTATGTGTATATGTGTGGGTATATATGAAGTATGTATATGTATATGAGTGTGTGTGTACATATATATGTGTGTATGTGTATATATGTATGTGTGTGTATATATATGATGTGTGTATGTGTAGATGTCTGGGTATATATGAATGTGTGTGTATATATATGTGTGTGTACATGTATATATGTGTGTATGTGTATATATGTATGTGTGTGTGTTTATATGATGTGTGTATGTGTATATGTGTGGGTATATATGAGTGTGTGTGTGTATATATATGTATGTGTGTATGTGTCTATGTGTGGGTATATATGAGGTATGCATGTGTGTATGTGTATATACATGTGTGTATATATGTGTATGTGTATATGTGTATGTGTGTGTGTACATACGTGTGTGTGTGTGCATGCTGGTAGATCTCACTTTACACTGTGCTGTGGGGTGGCACAAATGACCATTCAAACTGAAACTATGCAAATGTTTCTTAACAATAAAAGGAAAAAATGTATAATTATTCTGTGACCTATAAAGTCCTTATCAAAACATTCAAAGCTCTCTTCATGTCAGTTTTAAATGTACAAAAAAAAAAACTCTGTAAAACTAATATTTACTTAATACATTGTAATTTAAACCATTACAAATATCAAGAATCTAACTGTTTTATTTCAAGTGGTTATTTGAGCGTTGCTTGCCTTTTCCTTGTTGTTATGTAACTTAGGCCATAGAGCTGTCATCTTTGCTAAGCCTTGGAAAATTGCCACACTCCTATCTTTCAATACATTTCTGACATTTTATCTTTTGTGTTTTCAATATTGTGAAATCTCTGGGAATTCCTTTAATGGGATATCTTGCCAGCATCGCTTCCTTTGGGACATCATCAGACATTTTGCCACAACCACTCCCTTCATTCCATTCCTTATGGCAATAAGGTCACTTTCACCGAGTTCTTCGGGCTGCAGACCTAGAGTCTCCCCAGCCGTGACCAACATTCAGATAGTCAGCTTATGATTTCTTCTGTAACTCTATGTTCAATTCAAATTCCACTCTCAGCTTTGCCCCATTTGTGTTAATGCACTTTTGATCTTTGTTGGCCAATTCCTTCTTCTAATTATCCCTTTTTCCCTCTTCTAATTATCCAATTAACCACTGCCTTTGCTGTCTGTAGGTGAGCTGAATAGCTGATGTGTACTGACCCTCACTGAGAGAGTTTGAAAAGAGTGATGTGATAGGTCCCTGTTTGTGATGCCCTCCTGCTATTTGCGTAGTGATTTGGGACTTAGAGCAAGTGATGAAGTTTATGCTTTATAAAATTACTCACAGATAATTGAGAATGGCAATTAACATTTGAATAGTGTTGTCAATGTAGACTCATGTTACGTAACTAGATCTGACTAGATGAAATTTGTGAATATTAGAATCATTAAAAGGAAAGGAATACTCGTAAATTCTTGACTTTTTTCCATCATTATACCTTAGAGGTTGTGCCCCAAAGTCAAATATTTAAATATAATAAAATTTGAAGCAAATGAAACTTGGCCGCAATGCATATGAATTAATTTTGATAAGGATACAAATAAAACACTCACTGTTAAACAAATGTAGTAGCTACAAAGGCCAATTAGAAATCTATCCTACCCTTGAGTTTCTCAGAGACTAATTAGGCAATTTAAAATGTACACATACTTGACTGAAGCGTGACAAGAAAATGGAGTGGCATAGTGAAGATACCTAGATAATCTATTCTTAGGCTATCTATATGTTTGCAAATTTTGATTAGAGAAGGACAAAAAAATCTTCACGAAATTGTGTTACATGAGAATTAATATGAATATGACATATAAAATAAGTTTCAAATGTTATAAAAATAAGTTTCAAATGTTATGAGAAGATTTGTTAGGAGGCTACCTTATTTGTTAATTCAATGTGGGACAGAATTACTCCTGGGAGAGAGTTATGGAGGCCATGACAGTAGTAATGGGGAGAGTGAAAATTACATAAGTACGGGAGCTACAATTGTCACCTGGAGATAGAGAGAAGGGAATCATTTGGAGACAACTATAAGGTTAAGTTCTAATGATTTGCAGAAACCTGAAGATCTACTGAACTTCACAAGATAGCAATAATGTTTAATGCAGCTCATTTGAACCAAATAAAAACAATTGCTAAACTATCTCAGTAAATCCTACATGTTCCCTCACATGATTATTTATCTGTATTGCTAGATCCCTCAACTTACAAACTACTTAAAAAAAATAAACAGGTAACAAGACCTATCTAGTCCTTTACACTTTTTCATCCAGGGTACACTCTGTGCAGCATTTTGGGAGCAACATAAACTTTTCCCTCTACCACAAATATTAAAAATAGGAGGATGGAGCAGAAAAAAGCATTGAAGGTAAATCTACATATTTATGCAAAAATATATTGTTGAAGAACAGAAAAATAGAGAGGTTTTAATTGTTTAATCCATGAATGTTTTAAATATGTATAGATATATCCAAATTCTTTTGTTATTTTCATTGTGGTGAGAAGATGCTTTGTAATAGCAGCTACAAATCAAGACTTTCCAATCTTCCCACATCACAGTTTTAGAAAATCGGGCATGTCGTGCACATTTTTTAATTTTCCGTTATCTGTTTGTCATCAGCAATCACATGTTCCCAATATTTTCACACTCACAAATAGCACAGCACCTCACACAGTTGTCTTAGAACATGTGCTTCCAACTTTTGTCTGCAAGGGAAAGCTTTTATGACTGCCTGGAGCATCTGACATAACTGTCAAACTCAGAGAACTTATAATGATATAAAATGAACCATGGAATAAAAGGAGTTAAGAAGGAGAATGGATTCTTGGTAATATTAGAACAATATTGTCAATAGATGATTATTAATGCCTTTGTTACTCCAATCCAGTTTTCTTGACAGACATGGTATACTCTTTCATAAATCAAGCTTTAAAACATGTATGCAAGCTTACCTTTCTTACCCAGAAGTACTGGGGCTATGATGACCTACAGAAGATTCAAATGTCTGCTACATGATATTCCAGAGCAGACAAAGTTTTCTGCCAATACAAGTATGAAATGATATTAGAATGTGTCTTTGGCCATATGGCACAGTATACTGAAGGAGCGGAAACCTGAGGTTCTCTTCTGACTTTGACTTTCACTGAACTGTGTAATCTAGAAAGAATAATAGAATCATGCTAAGCCTCTGATTCTTTGTTTGTAATATGAGGCAATAATAATTCTATTTAAGTCAGCAATTTTGTCATGAAAATCAAGAAAGGAATATGTCTTACTATACAAACTTATAAAGCTTTATATAAATATAATACAAATATTACTGTTATCTATAGATTACTATCCTTATATTAGAAAAATATGATGTATATGTATATAATATGATATCTTATTAATAGTTTTTACATATATCAAATTCTTTCATCTGTAATCATCCACCATGTAATTATGTTTTGGTTGATATGACTGCATACACAAACAGTGGTCCAATAACGTCACAAAAATAATTCCATATTTTTATTGTGCTTTTTCTGTGTTTAACTATGTTTCAGTACACAAATACTGAACTCTGTGTTTCAGCCTCCTATAGCATTCAGTATAGTAGCATGCCACACAGTTCATAGCTTAGAACAATAAACGATGCCACATAGCCCAAGTGTGTGGTAGGCTATGCAATCTGGGTTTGCATAAGTATACTCTTCTGGGATTTGCACAACTACAAAATCACTTAACAATGTATTTCTCACAATAGTTTCCCACTGAAAAATCAACGACTTATCTTAGACCCCCGAGGAAAGTGAAAACACAATAAACCACTGGTCCCCAGATTGGAGAGTCAGTCAGGCAAATACAGAGAATCATAACTTATCTCCCAAGAAACGTGCATGGAAACAAGAGCCAGGGTAGGAAAATGTAAATTGCAAATAACATATTTCAAGAGTCTCTGTGTGGACAAGTTTAAGAGACAGAAAACTTCAGAGGGCCTCGTCATGGGAGGTGGGGACAGGCACTTTAGGGAATTTTACTTCTTAGAGCTCTACTAGTTTCTCACAGTGAATAGGGAAAACAAAACAAAATAAAACCTTTCCTCCTGCTTCGAAAAGGGGAAGGAAAATGACAATCTTGCAGTCAGTCAGAGCATTCTGTTCTTTTTAAAAAGGTCTGTCCTCAAGAGAAAATATTTAACAAGAGCCTAACCTTCCCAGCTTAACCAGAGCCTAACTGGTCAGGGGGAAGGAAAATATCCTTCTCTAGCCAGATGTAGTCTCCCTCTTGGAGTAAGGAAACACTCAGCTTCAGCTTCCTCCATCCATCCGGTTGCACCTAATGTGCCAGAGCACTGAGAGTAACTTGTGAAGTTCACAGTCTGGGGCACAGGCTCAATCAGAGACCTAACCATGGGGCTTTTTTTTTTCCCCTCTTCTCTCACCCCTCAAACCTCACCATGCAGTACTAATGGCTTGTTAACAGCAGTTCCTTTTGCCCTATATAGTATGTTCATCTATCAATAAAAAATTACAAGGCATACAAAAAGACAAAATACAGAGTTTGAAAAGACAGAGCAAGCATCAAAATCAGAGTCAGACATGGCAGGGATGTTGGAATTGTCAGAGCAGGAATTTGAACAACTGAGTAATATGCTCAGTCCTCTCATAGATAAAGTAGACAGCATAGGAGGACAGATGGGTTATATAAGCTGAGACATGGACATTTGAGGAAAGACAAAAGGAAATGCTAAAGTGCAAAAACATTGTAAGAGAAATAATGCCTTTGGTGGATTCATTAGCAGACTAACCTGAGGGAAGAATTTGTGAGCTTGAGGTTATCTCAAATGAAAACTCCAAAACTGAAATGCAAAGAGAAAAATTTTGAAAAAACAAAAACAAAAAAAAACATAACAGAGTATCCAGGAATTGTGGGACAGTGACAAAATGGACAATTTTAAAAGGATTTTTTTTAAAAGAACAAGCAGGATAAATGCTGAAAATAACCCCCCCAAAGTACGCCTAGGCATATCATATTCAAACTGTAGAAAACTAAAAGAAAAAAAAAAAATTCTGGCCAAGCCAGAGGAGAAAATAATCTTATCCACAGAGCACAAATGTAAGAGTTATATCTGACTTCTCAGAAATTATGCAGCATGGACGGAGTCGTGTGAAATATTTATGGTGTTAAGAGGAATGAAACACAAAACTAGAATTCTATACCTGGTGAAATTATCCTTCAAAAGCGAAGGAGAAATTAAGCTTTTTTTAGAAAAACAATAATTGAGGAAATGTTTTGCCAGTAGAGCTTTCTGGCAAGGAATTTTAAAGAAGTACTTTAAAGAGAAAGGTAATTACAGCAATTAGAAACTCAGATCTACATAAAGGAAGAGCAGTGGGAAAGAAAAAAGCACAGGTAAAATAAAAACAGTTTTTATTCTGAATTCATTTAACAAATAAGCTTATTCAAAATAATAATGGTAGCAATTTACTCAATTAAGTATGTTTATGCCTACGTGAGTGCTTACAGATAGTGAAAAGAAAAATAATGATATAAGGGAGGAAAAGGAGGAATTAGAATTATTTTCTTAATATAAGGTATCCTTACTACTCATAAAATAGTATAATGTTATGTGAAAGTGACATTGATTTAGTTATAAATGTGTATTGCAAAATCTATGGCAACCTAGATTTTTTTTAACTTGATGCTCTTTAAAAAAAAGAATTTTTTAAAAGTATAATTGGCTTACTAAGAAAAGAAAGTGGAATTACATAAAATGTTCAATTAAAACCATAAAAAGCAGAAAAAGACTGGAAGAAAAATAGGAACTGAGAATAAAGACAAGTAGAAAACAGCAACAAGTATGATATACATTAATCAAACTGTACTGATAATCACTTGGAATGTCAATGATCTGAACACTCCAATTAAAAGAGAGATTGGCAGAGTGATTCAAGTAACATCACCAAATTTTATATTGTCCACAAGAAATCCACTTTAAAAATATATATAGAGGCTGGGTGTGGTGGCTCATGCTTGTAATCCTAGCACTCTGGGAGGCTGAGGCAGGTGGATTGCCTGAACTCATGGATTCTAGACCAGCCTGAGCAAGAGTGAGAGCCTGTCTTTAAAAATGGCTGGGCATTGTGGGGGGTGCCTGTAGTCCCAGGTACTCGGGAGGCCGAGGCAAGAGAATCGCTTGAGCCCAGGAATTTGAGAATTTGAGATTGCTGTGAGCTATGATGTCATAGCACTCCACCGAGGGGGACAACAGCCAGACTCTGTCTCAATGAATAAATAAATAAATAAATAAATAGCATATAGATTCAAAGTAAATGAATGCAGAAAGGTATATTTAATATTAACACAAATCAAAAGAAAGAGGGTGTAGTTGTGTTAATTTTACACAGTAGATGTCAGAGCAGAGAAAGTTATCAAAGATAAAGAAAGGCATTACCTAATGATAAAGAGGTCATTTCTCCAAGAAAACATAACAATTTCAATGTGAATGTGTTTAAAAACAGAGCATCAAAAATGCAGGAGGCAAAAATTGTACTGCAAGGAAAAATAGATGTATCTACAATTACAATTTTAACACTACTCTATCAGAAACAGATCAGGCAGAAAATCATCAAAGACATAGTGAAACTCAATACCACCACCAATTGATTGAATATAATTGACATCTAAAGACTATGTCATCATACAACATCCGAGTATGCTCTGTTCTTAAGCTCGCATGGAGTATTCACTGAGATAGATGACAATCTGGGCCATGAAACATATCCTGACAAATTTAAAAGCATAAAAGTCATACAATTACATTGATTTTCAAATGTTGAACCAGACTTTCATACCTGAATAAATCCTGTTTGATTATACTGAATAATCCTTTTTATACATTTGTGGATTTGATTTGCTCAGATTTTGTTAAAAATGTTTGCATCTATGTTCATGAGAGATATTAGTTTGCAGTTTTATTTTCATATAATTCCTTTGTTTATTTGTGATATTAAGATAATGTCTACTTTATAGAATGAGTTCTAAAGTATTCCTTCTGCTTCTATTGTGAGATTGTAGAAAAATAATATGATTTACTTCTTAAATGTTTGGTAGAATCCATTTCTTCTTGTGTGTTTTGGCAGATTGTGTCTTTCAAGGAATTGCACCATTTCCTGTAAGTTATTAAATTTATAGGCATAGAATTGTTCATAGTATTCACTTGTTAAATGTTCATTATCACTAATCATCAGGGAAATACAAATTGCAACCACAATGAAATATCACCTTATCCTAATAAAAGTTAGAATGACTTTCATTAAAAAGTCCAAAAACAATAGATGTTGGCATGAATGCAGAGAGAAAGGAATGCTTACACATTGTTGGTAGGACTGCAATTAGTACAAGTACTATGGAAAATGGTATGGAGACAGTGCAAAGAAATAAACGTAGACCTACCTTTTGATCCAAAAACCCCACCATGAGGTATTTACCCAAAGGAAAAGAAGTAATTTTATCAAAAAAGACACTGGCATTCAAATGCTTATTATGATTCACAATTACAAAGATGTGGAAAGAACCCAAGTGCCCATCAGTCCATGAATGGACTAACAAAATGTGGTGTATGTATACCATAGAATACTATTAAGCCATAGAAAAGGATGACTTAACGCCTTTTGCAACTTGGATGCAACTGGAGATCATTATCCTAAGTATCTAATGAATGGAAAAAACAATCCACCACATGTATTCACTATGAAACTGGAACTAACTGTTGAGCACACAAGTGCATAGAATAAAGTAAAATTCAATGACAATCAAGCAGGGAGGTGAGAAGGGAAGGGAATGCATGGAAACCTACCTGGTGGGTGCAATGAGCACTGTCTGGGTGATGGGCACATCCACAAGGATAACTCAATCATCATAAAAGTGATCTGTGGCAAAAAATATTCGTACCTCCTATAATACTTTGAAGTTAAAAAAAGAAAAGAAAAATAAGAACCTTAAACATTTGGCTCCCTACTGGGCCCCTCTGCCTTTTCCTTTCTCTCAATATTCATTTAAATGCCAGAGCTCCCAAATTCCCCTTTGGAAAAACAGCCACAGTTTTGTCTGTGCTTTGTGTTTTTCCCAGCACAGTGCATCTTCAATTTTGGCTTAATAATCATCCTTTGATTGAGAAAGTAAATTAATTCGAAATGCATCACAGATGTAAATGGAAAATGGAAAACCATAAAATTCCTTGATGATAACATAACACAAAATCTAGATGACCTTGGGTTTGGCAATAACATTTTTAGATATAGCACAAAAACCAAAATTCATGAAAGCAAGACTTGATAAGCTGGATGTCATTAAAATTAAAAATGTATGCTTTGTAAAAGACACTGTAAAAGAGAATGAAGACTCAAGCCAGAGACTGGGAAAAATATTTGTAAAAGATATATTTGATTAAGAGTTGTTATCCAAAATATGAAAAGACTGTTAGAATCCAATAAAAAACAAATAACTTGAATAAAAATGATCCAAAGAGCTTAACAGACACCTCATCAAAGAAGATATATAGATGGCAAATAAGCATATGAAAAGATGCTCTATATCATATATGACTAGGGAAGTGAAAATTAAAACAATGCTGAAATATCACTGCACACTCATTACAATGGCCAACATCTAGAGCACGGACAACACCCAATGCTGTCGAGGATGTGAAGTAACAGAAACTCTCCTTCATTGCTAATGGAAATGCAAAGTGCTACAGTTATTTTGGAAGACTGGAAGTTTCTTACAAAACTAGGCATACTCTCACTATACAATCATTAATTGCCCTCCTTGATATTTACCCAAGGGAGTTGAAAATTTATGTCCACACTGAAACCTGCACATGGATATTTATAGCAACTTTATTTATAATTACCAAACTTGAGAGCAACCAACATTCCCTTTAGTAGATGAGTGGATAAACCTGTACATCCAGACAATGGGATATTATTCAGCACTAAGAAAAACTTGTCTATCAAGCCATCTAGAGACTGAGAGCCTGGAGGGGACATAAATGCGTATTACGAAGTGAAAAAAGCCACTGGGAAGAAAAGCTGCACATGGTATGATTTCAACTATATGATATTCTGGAAAAGGCAAAACTATGAATACGCTACAAAGATAGTTGCCACTGGTCGGGGAGGATGAGCCGTAAATAGACAATGCACAAGGGATTTTTAGAGCACTTTAACTATTCTCTATGATGAAATAATGGTTGGCAACATGTTTCCAATTTATAGAATGTGCAAGAGTGAATGCTAATGTGAGCTACAGACTTTGGGTGATAATGATGAGTCAGTGCAGGTTCATCAGTTGTAGCAAATGTACTTCTCTGTGGGGAAGTTGATAATGGGGAAGGCTACACACACGGAGGGTCAGCGTCTATAAGGGAAATCAGCACTTTCTACTCAGTTTGGATGTGAATCTAAAACTGATCTGAAAATAAAATCTAATTCTTTAAAAATAATTCAGGCAGTGAGTTAATAAGCTCTGTCTTACATAAAATTTGAGCAGGGATAGACAACATAAAGCCTCTTGAGGTATATGTGCTGGCTGAGCTTCAAGACTTATGACTTAAGTTCTGGATAAAACATTAGGATACTGGCACCAGTTTCTATTCCTCAGACATACTCCAAAACCAAGTGCTAGTGATTCCAACATAGAGTTTAGGTCTGCATTGGCATCAATAAATCAGGTAATGTGGGTTCTTTATGTATTTGCTTTTCACTGCGGCTCAAATATAGCAAATTTTATGTTGAAAGAAAAATGTGGCCAAAAATCTTACTTTCCTCTTAAAAATTTCTGAGAAAAAAGCCAAAAGGAAGACTTATCTCATCATATGATCACTTTTCAATGCATATTTGCCATAGTAATAAAAAGTATGTTACTGGGACAGGAAGAGACACACAAAACCCAGGAAAAACAGGAATACCCAGAAACAGATTTGTATTTGAGAAGGGTAGCATTATGTGATTATAGTGACAACACAGATCAGTGGAGAGATTGATCAATTTTTTTTTTTTTTTTTTTTTTATTAAATCATAGCTGTGTACATTGATATGATCATGGGGCATCATATACTAGCTTCATAAACCATTTGACACATTTTCATCCCAATATTCAACATAGCCTTCCTGGCATTTTCCCAGT
>CAUYPK010009854.1:0-19365 GCA_963574355.1 Loris lydekkerianus
CCTTGCTGGCTCTCTGTAACCTCAAAGGGATGATCGTAGGCAGGTCCCACCGGCCAGAGATGTCTGGAGTCTTGTCTCCCCAGATTCGCCAAGCCCAGTTACAGGGAAGCTGTTACTCAGCCGCCATCTTTAATCCACTCCCCCATTTATGAAAAGCAAATGGTGGAAATCCAAAAAGTGACAAAGAGGCTAAAATATATTCCTTTATTTATGGTTCTTCTATGTTAATAGAAAAGAAACAAATAATTGAATATTAAAAACAAGAACACAGAATATTAGGTACTATGATATATAGTAATAATATAGGATAGTAATATAATACACTATAGTAATATAGTATAGTATATCCATATATTATAGTAATATAGTATAGTAATATAGTATAATATAGTATATGATAGTAATAAGATACTATCTGTTCTGTGTCATGATTAGGTTTAAATACATATGTTTGTCAGGTGAGGGGACGAGATATCAGGTTTCTGTTTTTCCTGGCCTTGGTCCCCAGTACCAAAGAAAGGTTACTGGCACAGAGTCGATGGAACAAATGAGCTGACCACGCATGTGCAAGCAGGCAAAATGCCAAAGTGTATTAAAGTATGGTACATTCCCAAGAAGGAATGGGTCAGCCCCCACAGGTGGAGGAGACATGGAGTTTAATAAGATTCATCCTTTTATGCTGATTCTCTAATTCATGTTAAGTTGTGGTGGAGGGGGAGCAGAATATTCATGGATTTTCTTAAAAAGGGGTGGAGAATACCTGGAATACTGAGCCCTCCCCTTTCCTATCTTTGCAAGGCAATTTCTGAGGGGTGCCACAGTATTTGTAAATTTTCAAGGTGCTAGTGGGTATGATTTTTATTGTGTTAATGAGGATAGGTCATTTAGAGACACTGTTACCTCAACTGCGCTAAAAGACTTTCTTATGTAGCCTTGAAAATATCTCTATTTTGTGGCCTTTCTATCCTTTTCTGGTTGGTTGGCCCTGGGAGACCCTCTATCATACACCAAATATCTGCTTAGACTTTGGGGACCCCCTTAACATGTCATCTATTCTTTCTTAGGGGCTCCCTCTGGTCAATTTCTTCCTTCTTCCTAGTAGACAAAACATCTCCCAGCATTATCTACCTCTCAATGCACAACCCATAGAAAAAGTATCTATTCCCTTTCCTCCCTTTCCCAACATAACTGTATTTAAAGATTAGAGCCAATCAAATTATATAATGGATTTAACGTGAGGCATGACAAAAAGGGAAAAAATATATAATGGTTCCTGGATCGACATCTAAGAGTTAAAAGCATAGAGATACTGTTAACTGAGATGGGAATTACCAGTGGCAGACAGTTGTGAGGGGTCATGGAAATCAAGCATTCACTATAGTACATACTCAACTGAAATTTATCTTGTTTTCTCAGATAAAGACGTCAGATGGAAAATCTGATCAGTAAGGGTGCAAAGTTGGTTTGAAAATTTAAATTGATTCTCTTCTAAGATAGTGATGATACAGGAAACCCTGAAATTAGATGAGATCCCTGGGCCATGCAGTGAAGGTGACAACTGGATGGGGGGATTGGAGGGAAGGGAAGGGATGCCCCTTGGTGTCAGCACTGGTACACTTCCATATTTAGAGGTTTGAAAGAATAAAACCTGCCAAGAAAGGATCTTAAGGATGGTGTTAATGAGAAACAGAATATCCAGATAAGGTAGAGGCCTAGAATCCTAGTGACAAAAGAGTTTGAAGCAGGAAGGAGTAATCAACTGTGCCAAAGGCAGCTGAGGGGTTGAGCAGATAATGTTTAGATTTGGCAAGAAAGAGGTAATTGGTAACCTTGAGATTTTTGGGACCTGATGCTTATATAATATTATTTTTTCATTTCTATGAACAAAAATATGAAATATGAAAGGAAAAACTAGGTAAAGAAGTGACTACATAAAATGAGAACAGAAATAAAAGTATTACACATTTAAAGAAAAATGTGATAAACACAATTAGTATCTTCTAAATTATGGGAGATACTAATTGTGTTTATCATTATTGTACATAACTTTTATAATTTTTTAATACAGCCATAAGCCATAATGTTTTTTTCTTTTTCATTTTTGTGGGCTATATACTCCACCCTTTTCTTTCTTTCTTTCTTTTTTTTATTCTGAAATGGAGTCTCACTTTGTAGAGTACTATGGCATCATTCCTCACAGCAACCTCAAACTCCTGGGCTTAAGCTATTCTCTTGCCTCAGCCTTCTGAATAGCTGGGACTAAAGACACCTGACACTATGTTCAGCTATTTTTAGACATAGAGTCTTCCTCTGGCTTAGGCTGCTCTCAAACCCATGAGCTCAGGCAATCCATCCACCTTAGACTCCCAAAGTGCTAGGATTATAGGCGTGTGAGCCACTGTGCCCAGGAGTATATATATATACACATACACACCCCATATTTTAATATGACAACATTCATTTTCTAAATACAAAATAAAAACATCAGTTTTTTCCTTTCAACTAGTTTTGTTTATTAAAATGTAATGCTTCTATTTATTCCAGAACCATTAAGGTAACTGGGTGCCAAGTACTCTTCTTATAGATTATTCTTTTATATAGCTGAACAGTGCTTATTTAATACAACAAGCAGGGACTTATAAATAATTACTAGTAATAGATTATTCTAATTGTGGGGTTAAAAATTACATTGGAATATGGCTCTTGTTGCCAGTTGCAAAAGAAAAAAGGTTTTCTTTTGTTTTGATTTGAAACTTGGAAATAGAGTAAAATTCAACTATTTAAAATGTTGGCCAAAAAAAAAAAAAAATCAAGATTAAAATAATATTTGTATCAAAAACTAATCATAAATGTTAATTCTCAGCTGTCTTTTATGCTCAAGAGTAGAGTAGTTGATATTTTGTAAATGTGAGCAGACTTTTCTGCCTGTGTCAGAAAATCCTAGTTATGAATCCTGTTGGTATTGCTTGGTGTTCTGAAAAAATAACAAATCATGCCCATGTATTAGTTATTTCTGAAAGTAAAACTCAAAGCCATGAGAAATTATATCACACTAAGTACAAAATATAAGTTCTAGAAAAAAAGTTTCCCTTCATTTCAAAACATTTTTTACTAAAATAGTGGCTTTGAAAGAAGTAGCTTAATTTTGGGGGGTGACAAAATCAAGAAATGATTGACTTGAGTCTCTGTGAGAAAATATAATTCACTTATGTGAAATAAGCAATAAAAAGTTGTTTTTGGTTATGCAGCTTCTGTTAATATTGAGAATTTTTGTCTATCTTACCTCAGTTTCAACAAATAAGTTTGCCTGCATGCTGGACATGCTTCAGTACACAAGAATCGCCAGTAAATAACGTCTACTAGCTTTTGGAACGTGGATCTCAGAGTCACTGTAGATTCCTCACGTTCCTAAATCATGTTCTTATAAATACCCCCAGCCTTCTGAGTACTGGGCTTCTTAAAGAGACACACATGGAGGACTAGTAGCTACTGGCTGTTCAGTTTGGGGAAATAGATTGACTCTCGACCTTTGGTCATGATTTTAACATATGTGGAAAAAAACAAAGAATTGGATGGACTCGTTCGTAAAATGGTGAAAGCATATATCATTTATCCCTTGAGTGTAGAATTTGTTTTTTACTTTGCAATTCTCTGTTAGCAAACATGATGGTTAAAATCATATATTTATATAAAATTTAGAAGCTCCAATTTATAATTTTCCAATTCCATGGTAAAATAATGCACTTAATAATTTGGGAGTTGGGTGGAGTATTATGTTTAATTGAAGTTGTTGTCAGGAAAGAATCCCTTATAAATTAAAAAAAAAATTGTTTTAAAAGATCTGATTTTTATCTCTTAAAACCATAATCACTTAAATTACCAAAAATTAAAATTATTTTATCTTTAAATCAGATTGCTAATGCCTTGACTTTTGAGAAGGGTTTGTTAGAAACAGGTCCTACATTTAAACTTTTTTCTTTAAAACATGGTATTGAATATTAAACTTTACACTCTTCTGAGCACTTTTAATATCTGCAATGTATTTTGAGAAATTGTTTGAAAGGTAAATATTCTAAATTTAACATGATAGACTTCTTTTGGATTCAGAAAATACAAATAAGATTTTTCTTAAAAAATCTAATTTTTAAACATTTTTTTCTAAAAAAAATCTAGTAAAAAAAAAATCTAATTTTTTAACATTTTTTTCATTTATATAACTCATTATTAATAATGTCACTAGCTTTTTAAAAATGATTATCAAGTTGGGGAAACCTTCATTAAGTTTCAGGATTAGCCAAATTTTTGTGCTTAAACTACTTTGACATACTCTTTGAATTGAGGACACTCATTTACCAGTCTCTATGAGGTATCTCCATTTATTGGCTTATTTTTTATTTTATGCTATTAATATCATATTTCAAAAAGAAACTTAAATGTTTTTCCAATGTGTTCATGGGATGCTTTTCTTCATTGAATGGACTGTTAAACACACTATGTCCACTGTAAATGTATTCACTCCTTTTAATTCTTAAAGAATTAGAGTTTGGGGAAAGACCTGAGAGACTATTTTGAATATAATTTTATTTGATGATTTAAAATTTCTATTCATACTCATCTCTATTTTTATACTTTATTAATTTTTATCTGAATTTTTCTCAGTTCTTTAATAAACAAATTTAAAGATGACTTATATGACCAAATAAGAAATGTGTTACTTATCACGTTTTGGTGGGTGTTTTTTTAGAGTGCTATGGCATCATAGCTGATAGCAATGTCATGATTTGGGGCTCAAGAGATCCTCTTGTCTCAGCCTCCCTAGTAGCTGTGGCTATAGGTACTTGGGATAAACACTGGAAATTTTTTCTATTTTTAGTAGAGGTGGGAGTTTTGCTCATGCTCAGGCTGGTCTCGAACTCCTAAGCTCAGGAGATGCACCTGCCTCAGCCTCCTAGAGTGCTAGCATTACAGGCATGAGCTTCTGTGCTTGGCTTACTTAACTATGGTTTGTAGAAAGAGTCTAAGAGCACTTTCTGCTCTACAATGAAATAATATTTTTCTAAATATTATTAGAGACAACTTGACTCAAAGGAGCGTGTGAAGGAAGTAGGAATGCTCTGAGAGAGTTATGCCCTCCAACTGCTGTTGACTTATCTTTTTTCTGCAAATATTGTAAAGACATACGTTCATGTGAAAACATCTTGGTCCTCCCATGACCTTCACGGAGGCTGACAAAAGCCCAGGGCCTTGCATATGTACCTCTGTTGGCCATGGTCCAGTAATGTGATGGGGCTGGCAGGCTGATCAGGCTGAGCAGAGAAGGAAAGAACGCAGGGACAGTAACCTAGATGCCACTTTCTAAGGACTTTGCTTCAAAAGAGAGCAAAGAAATGTATTGGGCTAGTAGAGAGGTATAAGGGAGAAAGTATATTTTTTGTTGTTGTTGTTGCTTGTTTGTTTTTTTGAAGGAAATAGGCTGTTCTTATAAAAGAGCAGAGATTAACTGCAGCAGGAGGGATGCAAAGTACATAGACATGAAGGTGGGAGGTTACAGGATTTGGTAGGGGCGAGATAAGAAAGCTTTTTCCTGAACGTCTTTATTTGCTGTTTCAGATACCTATATTTGAGATCATTCTCTGAGAGGCTTGAGGTCCAAAATTTATAAAATAGCTATCCAGGGTACTGGGAGACTGAATTGATGTGTTATTTACAATAGAATTGCTAAAAGCGCTGGGGGCCCATTTGATGTTCATGGACCTAGATTTAAACTGAGATCTGTCGTCTTAATCTTACTGCTTTTCTAGATTCAGCTGCTTGTGTACAATCCCAAAATTAATAGAAAAATACTTTAAACATTGTTTGAATTTTACTGTGTTAATACACTGAGTGGAAAGATGAGCCACAGAATTGAGAAATATTCAAGAACAACATAATTTTTATTTCATTTATTATTTATTTATTTATTTGGTTGGTTATTAGAGTCAGAGTATTTCTCTGATACACAGGCTGGACTTCAGTGGTGCAATCGAGGCTCACTGAGACCTCAGAACCCTGGGCACTAATAATCCTCCTCAGTCTCCCAAAGTCCTGGAATTATAAGCATGAACCACTATACCCGGTCTAGTTTTTTTTTGTTGTTGTTGTTTGCTTTTTAACCTTTTATAGGGACAGGGTTTTTCTATGTTGCTCAGGCTGGTCTGGAACCCCTGGTCTCATGCTACTCAGGAGACTGAAGCAAGAGGATCCCTTGAGCTCAGGAGTTTGAAGCTGCAATTAGCTATGATCACACCTCTGCGCTCTAGCATGGGTGATGAAAAAGACCCCATTTAAAAAAGAAAAATGAGCAAAAGAAACTAAGTAAGGTAAAAAGGAGAGTGAATTTTCAGGCAGCTAATGAACAATGAAAAAATATTAGCATCAGTTATTAGAAGGCGTTGATAAGATAAAGTAACTTTTCAGTATGGTTTTATGAAACATAATGATAGATGCAAAAAGTTGATAAGCACTTGGTGTGTATATAAAGCCCTGCTCCAGGCAAGTCATAAGCAACTTTTTCACACAATTTATGGTCATTCATGCCTGACTTATGAATCAAGCTTTAATAAATTATTAATGAAAGAAATGAATGGCACATATTCTCTGAAAATAACCATTAAAAACAGAGAACAAAGGTTAAAATACAAAGATCCGACATTTGTCATTCACAGCTGCCTAAAAATTTTTGAATGTTCCCACTATACTTTCAGTGTCTTTCATGTGTATCCTGAATCCTAACTGCAGAATACAGTAAACTGGATGATGGGAAAGGTGAATCAATGAATGAATGACTGAAGTCTTTACTGTAAGTCATGCTGGAAAAAATCTTACAGTTACACATGGAAAAGTAAGACATGGTTGCCACTGAGTGAGAACAATCTATCCAGAAACCTTTAATGCCTGTCAGCTAATGTTGAAGCTGAATTTCTGGAGTATGACATGCTGCAGGGATGAAAGGAACGGATAATCAGTATTCCTCTCCTTTTTTCTCATCCACACCAACCTCCCCATAATCCTTCTCAAGGGCAGCCTGTTCCCAGGGGCCTCTCCGATTCTCCATCCCCTCACCCACATACCAATAATCAAAGGCATACATCTGGTCAAACTTGTGGTTCAGGAGAGGCCAGGCCTCAGCCCTCAGCAACGGCAACATGCTCAGCGTGAACACAGCTGTCTGTACCTGGGCCACGTCTCCATCAGGTACCTCAGGGGGAAGCTAGTAATTTACGCCAATCTTTAAGCCAGTGGGATGCCAATCCACAAACTGGATCCTGCACTTGATCTTAGGTGGCAATGGTAGCACTGACTACTTTGGGAATCATATCACCACAGCTCAATAGGCAGCAATCTATGTATTGACTGTGGCAAGGGTCACATTTCACCATCTGGTTGGCTGGCTTGAAATAAGCATTGCATTGGTGATATGCAACAGAAAGCTGTTCATGGTGGGCTTTCTCATCAGAGATCACTGGGGCATGTGTGGCCAGAAGGAAGTGGATGCAGGGTAATACTGGTTGGTCTGGAATTCTGCCAGTTAAACCTTCAGGGGCCCCATCCAATCTGAGGGAAACAGGGATGGAGGACACAATATGGCTAGTAAGATGGTTCAGGTTCACATAGGCTAGGCTCTCAATATTTAGGTTTCTATAACACATGTCATAGATGGCCTTATTTTCTACCATAAAGGCACAATCACAGTCTCCAGGGTGATGCTGGTGGTGAGAATGGAGTTGTAGGCCTCAATGACAGCTGTGCAAATCTAGGAGACTGGGAAAATGGAGAATTACAGCTTGAATTTCTTGCCATAAACAATAGAGAAATGATCCAAAGAGTGAACCCAGCATCAGTTCTTCCACCAAACCTGTGGGAAACCAAGATCCTATAAAGATTTGTGCACTGGTTGGCTAGCTTGTGAATTTTGGTTTAAGGCGAGATCAGTCAATGACCTTGCCAATGGTAGAGGGTCCACAGGCATAGTTACTGGCAGCATCTTCCTCACCTGTGACGAGCTGCTCAGGATAGACGAGCTGATGGTAGGTATTGGTGCGAACTTCATCAATCATTGCATATTCTAGGTCTACAACCCTGCCCTGAGCACACGCTGGCACCTATCTCACCAAAGAATGTGTTGAAGGAGTAATCTCCTTAATTTTTACTTACTCTGCTTAATTTTCTTATGTAACACTGTATTTTATTCTGTGTATAGATTTCACATATCTTTTTCTAAATGTATTACTAAATATTTACTAAATGTAAAAGATAATTTAAAAATGTTATGGTCAATTTGTTTATTGCTAGTATATAAAATTGCAATTGATGTATTGAACTTTGATCTGCTGCCAGATTGATAAATTCACTTAATAATTCTGGTAATTTTTAAAACATACTTCTTTGCCTTTTCCACTTAAACTATCTTTCCATGTTCAAGCAGATTTTTTCTCCCTTTCCAGCATTTAGTATATCAGTTAGACTAGTTTGTAGTGCAAGGTGGAATTTAAAGTGGGGAGAGTGGACATCCTAGCCTTTTTCTGACCTTGGAAGGAAAGCATTCAGTCTTTTATCATGTTAATTGAGACCTAGTACAAAGTAAAAATGTGAAGCTCCATGTTAAAAATTATTATTCAAGACATGTATTTCAAGATAGCAACAGCAAAACATGAAACCAAGGGCAGGGCCCTCTGAAATGAGAGGCTCACACTGACGGTGACTGCACACATCAGATGCCCGTCATGCTGGCCTTGTTTGCAATGCCGGCTGTGGGCATTTCATTAATTAATGCCCTTTATCAGGTTAACAATAGTTTGCTGAACACATTTATTATGCATGGTTTTTAGATTTTGCCAGTTGTTTTTTTCTGTACGTACTGCTATAATCAGATAATTTTTTTCTAATTGTTTTTAGTTGATTTGGTAGATTTAACTGATTATCAATATTTGAAGTAAATTTGAATTCTTGTTACAAACCTCACGTAATCTTAATATATTTTTATTTATCCCTGGATTTGATTTGCTACTATTTTGTTGAGGACTTTTACATTATGCTAATGACCAACAGAGTTCTATCATTTCTGTTTGGGGAGGTCTTTGTCTATTTTGTTATCATGATTATGTTGGCCTCACAAAATGAACTGAGATAAATTCGTTTCATTTTCTGAAAGAGTTCATGTATAGCTGGTGTAATTTAAGTCTAAAAATTTATTAGAATTCATCAATGAAGTCACCTGAGCCTGGATTCTTTGCAGGGAACATCTTAAAATTATCATTGTTGTAAATTCAATTTCTTTAACAGATATAGACCTGTTATAGACTATTCAGATTTTCAGGGGTTTTTTTGTTGTTTCAGTTTAGTAAGAAATTCAAGGAATTTAAGGAATGTACACTATTCAATCAAAAAACAGCCTCTCTTCTAGAAAGGCTGTGGCATTCCACCTCCAGAATTCTAAGAATATCTCTGTCAGGTCCCAAACTTTCTCTCAGTAAAGAGGCTCAGATTAGAAGTTGAATTAGCTGGAGATTTGTTACAGCTTCTATGACCCAATTCACTTTAGGCGCCACATGTTTTGAAAGTGCATTCAGTGGCTTTAGGGCTCCCTTAAGATGTGCCCTGAGACCAGACACCTCAAACTTGCTGGGCCCCAAACCACTAGAACTCAAGTATGCTGAGCTTCAAACTGCCCAGCAACTGTACAGACAGTCCAGCTGTGAGGGTCCTCAGTTTGTCTTTCCAGCCTTACCTCAGCCTGTATTTGCTCTGCCCGATTCCTTTGTAACTCTGGTCCTTAGTAAGGAAATTATCTTTTCTGTTTAGAATCCTCCAGTTTCAAATCTGACAGCCCAGCCCACAGCTTTGTCAAGCAGGTGGGTATATTTTCCTTTCATCCAAGCAGATGTTTTGTTTTTTTTTCTTACACCTGCCCCCAACCTCAGCAATCATCTTTAGGTACAAAACATCCTCAGTCCTTAGCTCAGAGAAGGACTTTATACCTCTTGAGTCGAGTTATTTCAGTTTTCTTTGAGCCTGAAGCTTGTCACTAGCTTCATTACAAAGAGTGACTTCTGTTGGTTTGACTGGTGGCTTATTATTGTGGCAGCAGGAGTGACAACCTTTCAAGTCCTTCTCCATCCTAAGCAGGAGGCAAACCTCTTCTCATAATAGTGTTCATTTCCCTTTTCATTCTGGTGACGTTTCTGTAGCAATCAACTTTTAAAGAAAAGTTTGGATGGATCATACTATAGAAATAATTCTAGCAGATCTATAGGAAGAAGATTAAAAACTCATGCAAGATATTTTTGTTTAGCTGATAATATAAGAAAATTTTGAACATGTACATGACAGAGACATAAATAAACAAGAATTCTTCATTTTATTTGCATATCACTACCTGTTAAATAATTTTAGAAATCTTCCTCATTGCAAAAATCACTGGGCTTTGCAATTCTTTAGCTCTTTATATTTTCTCTACATTGTTTAGTAAAACTTCCAACTATACTGCTTCTCAAAATGTGGTGAATAGAGGAAATAGTCACATATATAAATAAAATACTGTCTGGGTTCTCAGCTCTCCCACAAATGGTAGAACTAAGGAAGATTTTTTTCTTTTTTAAAGACCAGGCATCCCACTATGGCCCAGGCTGGACTGTACCCTCAGTCTCCTTGGTTCAAGTGATCCTCCCGAGTAGCTAAGACTACAAGTACACACTACCTCTTTCAACTAATTTTTAATTTTTTTTAAACCAGGGTTTCCCTCTTTTACCCATGCTTGTCTCAAATTCTTGATCTCCCCATCAGCTTCCCAAAGTTCCGAGATTATAGGCATGAGCCACTGTTCCTGGCCCTAAGAAAGCTTTGGTAAGTTTTCAGACAGAGTGGGGCCACTTGCTACAATTGTGTAAGAGAAAAGCAGGCAGATGGTTTAGTTAACTAGTTCCACCAGGCCTTGGAAACATCACAGCCAAGATGATATAAATTACTATTGCTGCAAATAATGCTGATACTTTATTATATAGGAGTGTTTATAGGCAGTTATAATATTTATTTTGTCAGAACATATTTACGTTGACATACTGAAAAATACATTTGTCACAGACTTCTGATTTCAAAAATGCCTGAATCTTACACTAGCTTCATAGACCGTGTGACACATTTTCATCACAATGGTTAACATAGCCTTCCTGGCATTTTCCCAGTTACTGTGCCAAGACATTTACATTCCACATTTACTAAGTTTCGCATATATCCTTGTAAGATGTACACAGCCTTGTAAGATTTAATAAAAAAAAAAAAATATTAATGTATATGTTAAAAATAAATAAATAAATAAATAAAATTTAAAAAAAAATGCCTGAATCTTATAAAAAAGTTGAGACATAAAAGAAGTAGGTTTTGTTTTCAACATCCCATCACTGTTTTCTACTAGAATAATTGGGTCCCAGACTCATGAACTAGAGTAGGCTGCTGTGAGATAAGAATGAGGAATTGCATGTATAGTGTAGGGAAAAGGTTTGATAATTGAGCTCTACTTTGCATATTTAAATTTTATTTACAAACTGGTATATATACCTTCTCTCTTGAGTGCTACTCTTTGCGGAAACAAAGATAAACAATGTATGATGCTGCTTTGGGGTGATGTGCCAGACATGGTGCAACCCTGCCCTTCACCTCCTTCCTTCATTATAGCAGGTATTTAAGATTGGTATTGATGATAGCATTGTGAATAATTGATTCGTACACAGCAACTTTATGGTCATTCACTTTATAAGTGGAATTGTAAGCCTCTAAATAACGATTAGACTCTTCAGATGGTTCCTTTTTATGTGTCAACTTGAGTGGTCCAAGGAGTGCCTAGATATTTGGTTAAACATTACTCTGGGTATACTGTGGTGATGATTATTAATTAGATTAACAATTGAATCAGTATAGTGAGCAAAACAAATTGCCCTCACAAATGTCGGTGGGCCTCATCTAACTAGTTAAAGTTCTGAATAGAGAAAAAAAAAGTCTAAGTAAGAGAGAATTTGCTCTTCCTGCTAGAGTGTTTTCCAACTGGGCAGTCTTCTGCCTCTAAAACTGGACTAGACTAGGACTTTGCCATTATCTTTTTTACTCAGGCATTTAGACAAGCCCTGGATGAGAATCACTGTTTGTTCCAGGTTTTCAGCTCATGAAATGCAAATCTTGGGAACCTCATTTACATAACTGTGTGAACCAAGTCCTTCCTTCCATCAGTCTATGAATCTATCTCATGGTTCTCTTGCTTTGCAGAAGTCTTACTAACAGGCCTCAGGAGCAATTTTCCCAAGGAATGATTTATTATTTTTGAAAAGCTGAAAACTAGCTCTTTAGACAACAGCCATGTACTAAACCTGGAATTTAGGAATGTTACTTTAGAAGTGTTACTGCAAAAGATATAAGGTGGGGGGATTTATCCTGGATTGTCTGAGTGGGTCCTAAATGCAACTGCGTGTATCCTTGCAAGAGCAAGGAAAAGGAATATTTGGCCAAAGGAAGAGGAAAAGGCAATGTGACCACAGAGACATAAATTTAATCCAGGTGGTTACGAGCTCAGGAAGGTTGGCAGCCACCAGAAGGTGGAAGATGCAAGGAACAAATTCTTCCTAGAGGGAACATTCCTCTGCTAGCACTTTGATTTCTTCTCAGTGAAACTGATCCAGACTTCTGGTCTTCAAAACTGTGAGAGAATAGATTTATGTTGACTTAACTCAGAAGGGTGGTGGTGATTTGCTACAGCAGGCACAAGAAACTGGTGTACTGCTTTTGTTATCAACCTTGATCATCCTTTATACTGATTTATCTTTTCTTCAGAGTTATTGATAAGCAGAAAGGATGAGGAAGAGAAATAAATGACTTATTGAATATTCTCCTGTGTCTGGTGCAGCGAGGAAGAAGAATAATATGACTGTTATTGAGTATTCTCCTGTGTCTGGTGCAGTGCTAGACAGTCAGCATATATTATCTCAGTCCCTCAACTTCCTGGAGTACTTGCTGAAAGGACAAAACAGCAATCATGGTGTTAATGTGATGACATCTTTAAAGTCCTTCAGTGGCTGTCTAGAGCCTCATATAGGGATTACAATCTGCTGGCCTTTGAGCAAATTTGGCCAAGGAGATTTTAGTTGGCTAACACGATATTTTAAACTCATTTGAACTTAGAGCATTTTAAGTAAGAAATGAGTTAACTCTCCAGGTGTTCACAATTTCCACTTCCCAACCCTGATTGCTACTGCCAACTTCACAGAATCTGACTTCCTTCTGGTCTCTGATGACATTTCAGTGTGCGGTTCTGGCCTGAGCTCAAACACTAGGATGCCATATCACTTCGTTCATGTTTTGTCCCGATTTACCTGTCACATAATGGCTCTTCCCTCATGCACTTTCAACCGCGTGTTTTTCTCAGTCACACCAGAAGATGACATTTCCCACTATTCTTCACTACGCTTCATGTGCTGCTCCAAGTATGCAGAATGGTTTCCTTGCTCCTGACTCAAATTCAGCTCGAAACTTAGTTCACATCTTATCTGCACAATAAAACCCTGATCTGCTGGCTTCCACCTGAGTTATGCATCTTTTCTATTTGCACTGATACCATATATCATTCTACTATTATTTTTAGTGTTATGTACAGTATAAAATTTGTTTATTATGCAGTAGCAGAAAGGAAAGGAAGCTACTTGGAACAGGAATTAATAACTTATTTGTATTCCCAACACCTTGCATAGTGCCTAGAACTTGGAATGTATTCACATTGGTTGGGTATTTTTCATGCACATAATAAGCAATATGATGTAGATACCATGATGTCCGTTTGGGATATGCCAGTGCATTGAGTTCCGTAGTTTCACCCAGTCTTTATTCACTATGGTTAAATTTTTATTACACAGGTTTGATGACATAGTTTGTGTGGAAGCTTATCAAAGCAATGGTCATGAAACATTCATGCCTTTCAGATCATCAAAGAAATTAAAACATTCCAACTTTTAAATACCTTCCCTGGACTCCAGTGTCCTCAGGGTAAAACCATGAACTAAGTCATTATCTCCCTAAGAGCTTTGACCCAGGGGCTTTGGAAATGGGGAGTGGAAGGAGGAACAAAGACTAATATTTTTTATAATCAAGATACAGGAAAAAAGGCCAAGCACAGTGGCTCACACACCAGTAATCCTAATACCCTGGACTCTGAGGTGGGTGGATTGCTTGAGCGCAGAGGTTTGAGACCAGCCTGAGCTAGAGAGAGATCCCATCTCCAAAAAAGAAAAAAAAGAAAAAGAAAGAAAGAAAAGAAATAGCCAAGTGGGTTGTGGCAGGCGCCTGTAGTCCCAGCTACTCAGGAGGCTAAAGCCAGACCATGAGGAAGTTGAAGCAAGAGAATCGCTTGAGCCCAAAAAAATTGCTTGAGCCCAAGAGTTTGTGCTGTGACACCATGGAACTATACCGAGGGTGACAAAGTGAGACTCTGTCTCAAAAAAAAAAAAAAAAAAAAAGATGTAGGAAAAAAATATGCAAGATTCAGAATTGGGGTCCTGAGGAAAGTTAGGCTGGAAAAGCAAGCAGTGGTATGAATTAGAGGAAATTGGAGTGTCTCAGGGGATTCTCAGAAACATAATATAAAGAAGGACTAAGTTCACTCAGTATATTTGGATTTACTAATGTGTCTCTTCTGAAGGAAATTCAGATTAGATAAAAATGAAGAAATTGGAGAGTCAATGTTTGATGTAATATAGCTACTAAGTCAATGATTTATCAGATTTTTATCTCAGGTCTTGTTGTTTGAAAACTAAACCTAGTTGTTCTTTTTTTTTTTTTTTTTTTTGCAGTTTTCTTTGGTCAGGGCTGGGTTTGAACCCACCACCTCCAGCACCTGGGGCCAGCACCCCACTCCTTTGAGCCACAGGCGCCATCCCCTAGTTGTTCTTTTAGTGACCAAGTTGATGCCTTCTTAAATATTAATTCTATTTCCAAAAATACATTGAATTTTTTAGAAGACTTTGTCTTTTAGGATTTTTTCCCACACAATGTTTAACAAATATTGTTAATTATTCCCCGACTATAATGACTCAAATATTTTACAGTTGTAGCAATATTCTGTAAAAATATTATTACATTAGTCCTCAAAACAAAATGTTTATAAGCTCTATAACATTATTTATTTAGTTTAAACAATATTCTTCTGGACTAAATTCCTGCACATAAAATAAGGAATACTTGTATCTGGGCTAGAAAACAGACAAATGGACTTTATTAGGGCAAAAATTTGAGAATGGTGATTAAGCTATAATGACAGTGTAATTGGTTGGGGGGGGAGGGAGGAATTGACCAGTCCATGAACCTATGTATATAAAGAAGATAAAGGATTCTCTACCAGAAATGAAAAAGTAGCCTCAAACTCGGGGTAGCTTTCAGTGGGTTGTCAGCCTTTACTTGGTTGCAGGGCATTGCCAAAGTCTCAACTTGTCACATCTTCAGTGTTGGGCAAAGCTAAAGATACAAGAGGAGGTATCATAGCACTCAAAGAAGAGTGTGTGTGTTGCAGTGGAATTTACACTTTCACTGCTAAGATGAAAATAAAATGTTTTGTAAAATAGTGAAATTCCTACTGCATTGCTGACTCTTTCAATAGTCTCTTCCCCAAACCGTAGGACAACCGTAGGACACAGGAGTTGCCAATTTTTTTATAAAGGGCCAAATAGCAATAATTTTCCATTTTGTGGGCTATACAGCCAAATATCTATTGCAATTATTGAATTCTGTTGCTATGGTGCAAGAGTAGCCATAGACAATATACAAACAAATGGACATGGCTAATTCCAATAAAACTTTATTTTCAAAAGCAAGCTGTATGCAGTTTGGGCTTGCCTATAGACAATACTCTGCCAATTCATGGTTTAGAGAAATAAAACTACAGAAAAGATATATTTTTCTTTTTTCCTTTATCCGAGACTAAATGTTTTGAATATGGACCTATAATGCTGCTAAACTCAGATTATCTCAAATCCATATCTTGGAAAAGCATGTCTTTAACATGAGTAAATAGCAAAATAAATAATAACCTGCTGTCTGCAAATATAGATACCAAATAGAAAAAGGTAACTCCAAGAAATCAAAACAGATATCTGTCGTTCAGTTGTGTAATATCATTGCAGGAAACATGTAAAAAGACATTATTTTCTCTATCCTAAATAAGTAGAACTCTTAATTAGAAGAATTTGAAGCTAGATGTCATAGTCATATTTCTGAAGTTAAGGACAATAAAGTAAGAAATCAAGCTACAATCAGAAAAAAAGAATCTACTTACCTAAAACTGCAAGCAAAATTAAGACTAGAATTTTAAGATACATTATGTCATAAAATAATAGAAAAATATTGACAATGTCTTAGGGAATAAGGCTGTGAGCAGATTAAAAACACAAGTCCAGTTTATGATTTTTTCAAACACTAAAGAAGAGGAATTTTTCACATGTCAGCATTTCTTACTTTCTGAATTGACTCTTTCTGTTAGGAAAATGAATGCAAGGCTGGGCATGGTGGCTCATCACTGCAATCCCAGCATGTTGGTTGGCCAAAGTGGCAGACTCATTTGAGGCCAGGAGCTCAGGACCATGATGGGCAACATCTCTTTATAAAGAAAAAAAAAAAAAAAAAAAAAAAGCAGGACCAAGGTGATACATACTTGTAGTTCCAGCTACTTAAGAGGCTGAGGCAAGAGGATTGTTTAAGCCCAGGCGTTCCTGACTATAGCAAGTTGTGATTGTACCATTGCACTCCACCCTGAATGACAGAGTATGATCCTGTCCCTAAAATGTAAAAATAAAAATAAAAATAAATTTTAAAAAATTAAAAATTTCAGGGTTTTTTTTTTCTGTAAGTAATCTATTCTGCCTCAACTGTATCTAATAATTACTTACTTCTAGTAATTGTAGAGATTATCCTTAGCTGCTATATATATAGGATGTATAGCCTATATACATCTATATAGGCTGGGTTGTCCAGTCTTTTTTTTTTTTGACTCTGCCATAGAGACAACTCAAAAATGAGAGTCGTCTTGAAGCACATATTAAATAAACAAATGCTAAGGAAAGCCGATTAACAATAATAATAAGAAGAAGAAATAAATAAGAAATAAAAAGAGAAAATGATCCCTGCATACTTTTCATGATTTTTGACACCATAGAACCATAGATAAGCAAAAAAAGTTTTCACAAAATCTTTAGCATGTGGCCTGTGGTCCCACAGTTTGGACACCCCTGGTGTAAGCCAAAGAACAGTATAAACTATTTAAAAATTAAAGAAAAGTAGGATTTAATTTTTAAGTAGATATAACATCAAAGAAAAGGTAATAAGCAAGAAAATCACAAACATTTACTAAATAGTTTGTGTTAATATGGTTAGGAAAAAATAATACAAATGCCATACTTATTTTTTAGAAGAAAATTTATGATGTCTTAAAATTAATAATCTAAGTTGCTAAAAAATAGTTCATCACAAATTATGAATAGTGGCTATGGATGAAATAAGTAAGCTTGTAAAAGATTTTGCTATGGAATCAAAAATGTGAAAATTATTATATAATTTATGGTCATGTGATTTTGATTCTGAGTTTAAAAGTCAATTTAAACGGTTTACTTTTGGCTCACCATTAGTAAAACAAAACCAAGATGTACATTGTCCCAATCATTTGAGAAAAAAACATTTGTCCAAATTGTGTGTTCAAATCATTATCCCAAATTGTTTCTCTGTCGAAGTAAAAATAAAATCTGATAGTAAATATAGAATAGAAAATATAAAAGACAATGGCATATATCTAAAGTTATAGGCAACTGCCAAAGTTGTAGGCAGAAAGCCATTTATACATAGAATTTGTTAATGATTAGCCCCCAACAAAGTAAAATAAGAAATCAATTGACTCAATAAAACTACAATGAAAAATAACAATTAATGAGATAGGAATTCAAAAGAACATAGAAGAGAAAAATAAGTCTGTGATCTAATTCTCATTTCTAATAGAGTTACAGAGATCTTTCACGCAAGAAAAGTGAGATTACATTAAATCTTTGAACAGGACATGTAAAACTTTGTAGTTTTCTGTGTTCTATTCTTAGAGAGTCAATTGCAAAGATGCTTACTCTTCCCAATCCCCCATCCCCTCCCAATATAATGTAGAAGATTACTTTAGAAAACTGAAATGCACCTAGAGTATAAAAAGCCCCTGCATTGACATCCACAGGAGAAAGGCACTCATTTATTGCAGGTGTGCTCAACTGTTAAGACCGTAATTTGTCCTCATTGTGTGATTAACTGGACTTCATCTTCATGTGTTCACTCATTGTTTCTATTGTGTTACTTAACTTTTTCTTAATGATTTGTGAGAGTAATGTATATTTAAGACATGAGTTTTTTGTCTATTTTATGTATTATGCACGGCTTTTCCCATGTTGGTAGCTCTCCACTTATACTTTGTATGACCAGAATTTCTTATTTTTAAAAAATGCCAAATATATCAGTTTATTTCATAATACTTTTTTTCTTTTGTTATCTTGTTTAAAAATTATTTTCTGCCTAAAGTAAAAATATTCATCTTTATAGTCTTTAAAAGTATCTAGAATTTTGCTTTTGACATTTAAATATTTATTTACTTATTTATTTGTTTATATATTTAATTTTTTTATTTTTAAATCATAGCTGAGTACATTAGTGCAATCACCTGTACCCATTCTAAGATGCACCATAGATGTGGCCCCACCCATTACCCTCCCTCTACCAAAACCTCACCCCTCCCTTACCCTTCTTGGCCCTTTGCCCATAGTCTTGTGGTATAGTTGGGTTATAGCCTTCATGTGAAAGCTATAATTTAGCTTCATAGTAGGGCTGAGTACACTGGATACTTTTTCTTCCATTCCTGAGATACTTTGCTAAGAAGAATATGTTCCAGCTCCATCCATGTAAACATAAGAGAGGCAAAGTCTCCATCTTTCTTTAAGGCAGCATGGTATTCCATGGTATACATGTACCACAATTTGCTAGTCCATTCGTGGGTCGATGGGCACTTGGGCGTCTTCCATGACTTAGCAATTATGAACTGGGCTGCAATAAACATTCTGGTACAGATGTCTTTGTTATGTTGTGACTTTTGGTCTTCTGGGTATAAACCTAGTAAAGGAATTATAGGATGGAATGGAAAGTCTATTTTTAGGTCTCTAAGTATTCTCCAAACGTCCTTCCAGAAGGGACGTATTAGTGGGCATTCCCACCAGCAGTGTAGAAGTGTGCCCTTTCCTCCACATCCACGCCAACATTTCTGGTTTTGGGATTTTGTTATAT
>CAUYPK010009856.1:0-18274 GCA_963574355.1 Loris lydekkerianus
AACAGATCTACCACTTTCACTGCCATAAAACCATTCTGTTCCTCCCTACCTATAGAATAAGGATAATAATATACCAAACAAATCTTGTTTTGTTTTGTTTTTTTTTAATCCTAGCTGTGTACATCAATGCAATTGTGGGTACAATGTGCTGGTTTTACATACAATTTGAAATATTTTCATCAAATTGGTTAACATAGCCTTCATGGGATTTTCTTAGTTATTGTGTTAAAACATTTATGTTCTACATTTAGTAACTTTAGCATGTACCCTTGTAAGATGTAGGTGTGGGACCACACCTTGTAGGTCCCACGGATCACCCTCCCTCCACCCATCCTGCCCTTTCCCCTCTCCTCCCTCTTTCCTTTCCCCAAATCTGGGGTTTTATGATTAACAATATGCCTAGCATCTGGCAAGTTCCCAGATAATCCATCAATAATTGTTAAATGAATCAATAAATGAAGGAATAATTCCAGGACTTATGTATGGATGAAGGTACCAATGGGGTTGAACACTCTTCTGTCAGACTGTGTAGTAGAGTTTGAAAAGGTGGCAGTAAAATGACCTCAGGATACAAGTCTCCCCACCTCTCTTTTTAGAGTGGTGGTGAAATGTACTGCATATCTTCTTCTCCCATGTCATTGGTTACCTTCATTCTGGTACCCAGGGTACCTGTGATCAAGTCAGGTCCAATCTGCCCTTGCCTTCCCAGCCCAAGACAGACCTGTGGGCTGAAATCTTTGGCAAAGCAAAATCATTAGTGCAGGTTTCTACTGGCACACTGAGGAAAGCTTACCACTGCTCCACAGGGAAACATGAAGGCAGGGAAACTGTCCTGCTGTTGCTACACAGAGGTGTTACTATGGGAACAGCCCCTTCCCTTTCTCTGGCTCCTGGGATCTTCCCAATTCTCCCAAGGCCTACAAGACTTTCTTGGGCAGGCCCCCAGAACTCTGTCCCTACACTCGCCTTCCTGTCTTTGGGGATAGAGAAAGAGGCACCAAGTACTCACAGGTGAGACCCAGGCCCTGCAGAGAGCCTCGCAGCCCATCTGCTCTCAGAGGCCTTGAGGTTCAGAGCCAATACCTCCCTGCACCTCCTATTCTCCTTTTCCCTCCTCATAAAACCCTTGGCAAGTGCCTTTACCAGAAAATGCCAAGATATAGGCTCTTCTGTGGCCCTCCTGGGCCTGTTATTCATTCCCCTGACATTCGCCAGGAATGCAGAAATAGCTACAACTTTGTTCGTAGTACCACAAAGAAAGTGGCATATAGGAGCAACTTCTCAGTCTCTGGCTGTGATTTTCCTCTCAGTGGTGGCCTGAACTACAGGGCTTAAAGCAGTTGTTTTAGCACAGCCCTCAGATCCTGGGGGTGCGCCTGCAGGAGCTATTTTCTTCTATTGCTCCCCCCATCCCATTTCCCAACACCATTTGCAACTTTCATCAGCCTTTCCTTGAGGTCAGACCATCTAATATTTGGTTTCACCTCACAGGTACGACAGCTGTCCCAACTCTCCTCTCTTTTCTTACAGCATGACCCAAGCCCTGCTAAACTGGGAGTGGGGAAAACAGCTCTATGTTTCCCAGTTTTCCAAAACTGACCCTTGTCTGGCTCTCTCTACCCATCAGCCCTTATTACATGGCGACCTTGACTCAACGCCAGGTTTGGCAGCTGCCTCTACTTCTCAGCCCCACCCAGCCCCCCAGGAAGACCTGCCGCTTTGTCTAAGGGAAGCTCTCTTAACAAAACATGTTGCAAATAGCTCTTTAAATATTCATTTTAAAATAGAAATTCGTAGAAAAACATGGACTCCTTCCAAACCAGCCTTTCCTTGACATCACTCTGGAAGTACACTCCTGGACCGAAAGGAATAGAAACTTTTCACTGGAAGGAATTCCTGAATAATTTGGTTTTAATCACAAGAAATATCCCTTTTATTTTTTGGCCTGCAATTCAATGTTGGCTTTTACGGGACAATGAAAACTCACATTCACAGTGGTAGCTCTTTGCCTTTCTGTCTTTTGTCCTTCACAAGGGTCCCCTGCTAGTATGGGCAGACAAAACCCACCACTGCTCCAAACACCTTGGTGAAGCTGTAACATTTTGTTGGGTGTTTCATTCTGTGGTCAAATGAACTGTGTCAATGAGATGAGCCATGTAGCACGTACAGGGCCTTTCCTTACACATACTACTTACACACCTATTAGCTGTATAATTTTAGGCAAGTTGCTGCTCCTCTCTGAATATTGGCCTCTTCATCTTGATAATGAGGATGATATTCCTTTCCTTATACCATTATTGCTGAGAATTACATTGAGATAATTTATTTAAAGCACCTAGCACAGTACCCAGCACATAATAGTCAATCAATGAATGGGAGTTACAACAAGACATGCAGGAGAACTGGCCTGGATTCAATCTGGGGATGCAGAGAGATGTTGAAAGAATGACATCTTGCCCCCAGAGCACCAGATTTTTTATTATATACAGTAGAATGTCCATAGTTAATAACCTCCCTACACTGACCACCTCCTTAAATTGACCTAATTTTAAAAAAAAATTTTTTTAGTTGACCTAATTTTCATAGATTGGACATGTACCACATGTACGGATCAGCACAGTAGGCCTCATTCCTTATGCTGATCACCTCTGTAGGTTGATCATTTTGTTACAGTCTTGGGTGGTCAGCTTACAGAAATTCTACTGTAGTTGTCTGTTAGGACAATCCTGTTCAAGCCCACTATCTTCACTATCTAAAGACATGTTAGGGACATTATTAAACAAGTACAGGCTTAACAAGGGATGTCTGAACTCATAAAATGGCATGGCAACTCTATATAGTTTATTGCAGTGAACTAAAAATTGATTGCAGGGTAGCAACCAGGGATTTTTCTTTTCCTTCTTCTTCAGTGAAGCTGTCAAGATACAGCTGAGCTGATCTTCAGGGCCACTCCTTGCAAGCCAGGGATGTCCCTGTCATGGAGAAAAATACTTTTTATTTATTTCATTTACTTTTACAGACAGGGCCTCTATAGCTCACCGTAACCTCGAACTCCCAAGCTCAAGTGATCTTCCCACTTCATCCTCCTGAGTAGCTGGGACTACAGTCACACACCACCATGTACAACTAAATGTTTTTATTTTTAGTAGACACAGGGTCTCATTATGTTGCCCAGGCTCATCTCAAATGCTTTAGCTTCCCAAAGCTCTGAGATTACGGGTGTGAGCTACTGTGATCAACCAAGAAAAATACTTTTATAAAACTAAAGAAGCTGTTCCTCTTGTGACATGCAAAAGTCTGAGGAATATTCTTGCACAATTTATACAAGAATCTGAGGGATCTCTTGGGAGAGAAAGGATTGATTGTACCTCACACTGCCAACAATGGCCAACATCAGCTCCAACCACCACCACTGCCAATATTATCATCACACCGTTACCATCGCCACCACCTCCATTAAACAGCACCACCACTACATCACTCAGCATCAATATCACCACCGTCACGGATGATACCACCACCACTGCTCTCAACTGTACCACCTTCACTGACAGCAACACATCACCACCCGCACCCTGTGCACAGCCTGTCTCACCTCTATTTCCTCTCTCTCTTCACCATCACTCTGTCCCACAAAACCCAAGCCTCTAAGTCTGAAAAGGGGGATCTCAGCCTAGGCCACAATGCAATTGTATGAGATTTTGACTTTGAAAATTTATCATTTTTAAGTACAATCACCTTTTTGTCTAGTGCCAATGAGGCCAGCTTGGGAACTGGTCATGGCTAGGGTAACCATATGTCCCAATTTGCCCAGGGCAGAACTTGTTTACACCTGTCCTGGAATAACTATCATTATTTTGTAACCATATTAATATTGTGGTTGAGGTATAACTTACATCAATAAATTACATGTACCTTTTAAGAGAATAGCACAAGAATTTTTACATATGAACACACTCAGGTAACAATTCTGCAGAACAAGAATTAGAACATTTCCAGCACACCCCTCCTCGAGCATAATTATTATTAGCACTGCTTTTCACTCTTAAAACTGTCTTAATTTAGATGAAGAATTCTTTGGTCATGCTAGTAAAGTCTTGCCAGGGTTTCTTCTTGGCCCACCTGAGGGCCGGTGGATTTTATTGTCCATTAACGATATACAGTTTTGTAGTCTTTGAGTAATATTTTATACAAGCTGAAGAATCAAAGTAAATGTATTGCAGCTGTTTGGAAACCAGGGAGGGTTTTAAATTACATCAGCTTGACTTGATGGGCCCTAAGGATGTGTGGATTCTGGAAGGTGGAAATTATTAGAACAAGAATCTTCATGGAAATTGCCATAACCGAAAGTGTGTGAACTTCCCTTTACCCCGTCTCCAGGACTCAAGCCTTCCCCTGCCAGACTTTCCTTTCATTAAAGGAATGAGTCATCCCCATTAGGAGTCATATAGGAACTGTGAGAAAAAGTATGAGATTTGAAGTTGGCCAGGCTTGGCCTTGCAACTTAATTTTACCATTTTTGCTAGCTCTGTGACTTCAGGTAAATTAGTTAACTTCTCTGGCTCTCAGCTTCCTAATCTACAAAAGAAGTAACATGACCTACTTTTTAGAGTTGAGGCATGATTAAATGTAATACAAATAAGGCACTTGCCACATAGATAGCAAAAATATGGTAACTAACGTTTAAGTCTGATTTAAGGATCAGAATAAAAGCATGGTATGGCAGATTAGATTTTCCACAAATAGCTACAGGCAATATTTCAAGCCCTACTCATTCTCAGAATGTTTTCATTCCCCATCAAGAGGCAAAGTTTATCTCCTCTCTCCTTGGACCTGGGCAGAACTTTGTGATGGCCTCAGTGAATATATGGCGGTAGTAATCCCCTGACTTCCCAGGACAGGTGAAAAATGACAATACATCGTCTTCTTGGCTGTTACTTTTTCCCTCAAGATGCTCAACCTGGGAATCCAGTCCCCATGCTTTTGAGGAAGCCCAACTAACCCCCATAGACATGCAGAGGCCCATGTGTAAAGGAACTGAGACACCCTCCCCCCCCAATGTGTGACAATTGTCAACCATCAGACTTCTGAGTGAATAAGATTTCAGATGATCCCAACTTTCAGCTGCTGAGTCTTCCAGAGAGGCCTCCAAAATGAGGAAACAAAAACCATCCCTGTTGTTTCCAATTTAAATTCCTGGCCCATAAACCCGTGAGGACAAAAATTGGTCATTTAAGCTACTAAATTTGGAGGTAATTTGGTGTACAACCATAGTGACAGGAATTCAGTGTCATTAGGGTTTTGTCAAAGGGACTGATGTTTATGCATCTGCGGCAGGTAGGTAAACATGAGCACAGCTGTTTGCCTTGGTCCTGTCAAACTCAAAAGTAAAGAGTTTATGATGCATATTTGTTGCTTCTGATTGGAGCCCTGTGTATTTTATTCATGCTCACAAAATTAGTTCCATTTCTAAAACTCAAGGTAGTCTCCTGCATCCAAAGTGCTAGAGCCCTGTCTGTTCCTTAACTCTGACCATTTAGTAGCTTGAGAGAAATGGAATGATAAACTAACACATCTGTTTCATGACCAAACGTGCCTGAAGGCATATAGGCAGATTGCTGCTGTCTTCTTCAAACAGCAGTTGTAAAAGCTATAATTCCATTTCTTCATTTTCTGAGTCAGAAAAATGGAGATTTCATCCAGTGCTATGAATGCATCTGGAGAAGAAGAGTTGTGGCAAACTAGCAAGACCTCAAGTCACAACCAAGAGCTGTGAGGAAAATCAAGACAAAAAGTTAAGGCTTCAGCAAGACTAGCTTTCCCAACATGCCTATGCCAGGAAAAGTGGGTTCCATGTGCAGACCATGCACCTAGACCCCAACTATGGCCTAGAACATGTTGTCTGATCATGGATTTTAGTGTGACAGTGAAAAGAGCATGAGCTTTGGGTCAAACAAACTGGGTTCAAAGCTGGTTTCTCCATATGCAGAGCTGAACTATGTGGACAGAGCTGAACCCTTTAATTTTGTCACCTATAAAAATAGCACTATTTGTGACAGAGGTACCTAGTGGTCTACCTGTGCAATAAGTCCCTTTTGAACAGAGCAATGTGGCTAGGAAGAAGCTACTAAGCACATACAGGGGTTCATGCTACTAGATAGACCAATGTGACAGATGGAATATGAGCAGAGGTCATAAGTGTCACCATTAGGTTGAGGTGGCTCAGTATCTTTGTGTGCCTTGCCCACATTACCATCATCTTTCATGGTCCTCTTATAGGCTACAAATTGGAGATGGTGACATCACAGAACAGAATGAGCCTATATCCTTATGTCACCATCAGAAGAAAGCCACTTAACCAGGAACAAACATATTAGACTTTGTGTGAGTGATGAATAAACTTTTGATATGTTAAGACACTGAAAATTAGGGCTGTTCGTTACTGCAGCTAGCCCACCCTAACTCATGCATTGTTTTAGAGAATTGTTACATGCACAAAGATAGATGATTCTAAAATCCTGTCTTCCCCACAGGACTGGACATTCCTTGAGACCCTGGTGACCCTGTGGACCCTATTGACCCAATCCCTCTTGCATGTGTCTGGCACACACAAAGTGGTAAGTACATTTAATTGGTTTTCATAACCTTGATTGGAGAAAGAATTAAAATCTGGACTCTTTAGCAATAGAAGAAAGAAAAGATTTATGTTAAAGAAGAACATTACATCAACACTTTAGTACCAAAAGCAGTTAAATAGTTTTCAAAGTACAAAAGAATCCCCACTAGCAGTGAAGTCATAATTTGCCAATTTGGCACTTTGATGCCAAGTGGGACCAAAAGAAATGAGTTTTCCTATTAGATAGTTTTGGAAACCAATTTACTATTAGATTTTCTTTAAAGTTCCACAAAGCTTTTTATAAGTTAATTAAATGGTTGGCTTAACCACTGGCTCATGTTTCTCACAGATTAAGTGGTTTTATCTAGGGAAGGAAACAACTGTGTAAATGCAAACTTGGTAGAGAGAATTGTACCTGAACATGATACCTTACTGGTAACATCTGAGTTTTCTCTTTGAATCATCAATGTCAACAAATACAACATGCATTTTATATGGCACTTTTCTTTTTATTGCTCCCAGTGTATTTTCATAACAATCCTAAAAGTTAGGGTCATAATTTTATGGACATAATTTCACAGATGGAAAATCCATAAAATAAAGGGAGCTGGGATTTGGCTCCTGTCCTGTGGCTCATGTGAAAATCAGAAGCCAGGTCCCCTGACTCTCAGCACAGGACTTTTCCTCTACCTGACCTCCCAGGCTGATATGTGTTCAACATGGATGATCGCCCAATAGGAACCAAATGAAACAGACAGTCTGGGCAAAGTTTTATGCTTAGGTGTCTTATGGGATAAAAATTTAACTAAGACACAGTACTGCAGTCCAACAACAGCCAAGCTAAGGAGAAAATAATCTAAATAGGCAGAGAGTTAAAAACTAAATAAAATATTACATAGCAATTCGTTTTAAACAGAAGAGACAAGATAAGATAGTGTGCAACTAAATGGAAAATAAGCATCACATCCAAGAAATGTGATGGCTATTCAGAGAAGGGAAAGAATACACAGGGCTGGAACACCAGAAAAGGCCAAATGAAGGAGTTAGGATATGGGTTAAAGGTACATTTATGTAATACAAATTGCCCTATCCACTAAGCATACAAAAGGTACAATAAAAATACAACATAAAAGTATAAAAGATAGGGCACTTACCATACATGGAGTTTGCAGGGCTGGAAGTTGTTCAGATGGGTCAGTGAGTGAGTGGTGAGTGAATGGGAGGTCTAGGATGTTACTGTAACTGTGGTAGATTTTATAAATTGCACTTAAATTACTCTCAATTTATTTAAAAAATCTTTTCTTTCTTCAATAATAAATTAACCTTAGCTTACTTTAACATTTTTACTTTATAAACTTATTTATTTATTTTTTTGTTGCTAACTTTTTTTTATTAAGTCATAGATGTGTACATTAATGCAATCATGGGGTACAATGTGCTGGTTTTATATACCATTTGAAACATTTTCATCAAACTGGTTAACATAGTCTTCACCCGATTTTCTTAGTTATTGTGTTCAGACGTTTATACTCTACACTTAGTAAATTTAACTTGTACCCTTGTAAAATGCACTGTAGGTGTGGTCTCACCAATTACCCTCCCTCCAGCTAGCCTCTCCCCTCTCCTCCCCTCCCTCTCCTCTTTCCCCTTTTTCTTGGGCTATAGTCATATGAAAGGTATAAATTTGTTTCATAGTAGGGCTGAGTACATTGAATACTTTTTCTTCCATTATTGAGCTACTTTGCTGAGAAGAATATGGTCCAGCTCCATCCATGTAAACATGAAAGAGGTAAAGTCTCCATCTTTTTTAAGGCTGCATAATATTCCATGGTGTACATATACCACAATTTATTAATCCATTCATGGGTCAATGGGCACTTGGGCTTCTTCCATGACTTAAGGTTGCTAACTCTTTTGTAATAAAACTTAACTTAAAACACAAACATATTAAACAAAAATATTGTCTTTCTTTATATCCTTATTCTAGAAGCTTTTTTCAATTTTGAATTTTTTTTTTTTTTTTAACTTTTTAAACTTTTTGTTAAAAAACTAAGACACACACATTAGCCAAGACCTACACAGGGTCAGGATCATCAGTACCACTGTCTTCCACCCCCACATCTTATCCCACTGGAAGGTCATCAAGGGTAATAACATACATGGAGCTGTCATCTCCTATGATAACAATGCCTTCTTCTGTAATATCTCCTGAAGGTCATGCCTGAGGCTGCTTTACAGTTAACTTTTTTTTATGTAAGTAGCAGTATATCCTAAGATAACAAGAAAAAGTATAGGATAGTAAATACATGAACCAATCATAGCAATTCATTAACATCATGAAATATTGTGTACTATATATAATTGTATGTGCTATGCTTTTATACAACTGGCAGTGCAGTAAGTTTGCTTACACCAGTGTCACCACAAACCTGACTAATGCATTACACTATGCTACAACATCACTAGGCAATAGGAATTTTTCAGCTCATAATCTTATGGGACCACCGGTGCATATTCTTTCCATTGTTGACCAAATTATTGTTATATAGCACATGACTATAATTGTACTTGAATTCTTATCTCAGTGTCTGCTTCTGAGGGAACACAAACTAAGGTAATCATGTACCGTATGGTCCAACTGTTAATGACTATGCTAAGACAACTGGTATAAAGCAGAGCTGTACACACCTGAAGGGATGACCGCCCTACTTCTGTGCCTCTCCTTTTGAGAGTATCAAGTGGGACCAGAGCAGAAAAATGTAAAATTCAAATACTGATTCCTTATAATAACAGAGAGTAAAGATGTGCAGAGGGTAAAGATGCCTTTTGTTTAGTGAGCATTCGTGCCTTATGCGCCATTACCTGGAGGGCTCTAGAAAGGAATATGTCAGGACGAGAACGGGCAAATATCTCAGGGGGAGAATGGACCATAAAAAGTAGGTCAGTGTCTAGCCCAGCTCGAGCATTTCAGAGGCCTGTGATCAAGGCCCCAGGGCTTCAAGCAATCCTGTGAACTGTAGTCAATAAGACAGTTTCAAGCACTGTCAGGGCCCCCTTCAAGGTCCTCTCACATTGCATTAGAAATGCCAGTGCCTCCCTCTCTGTAGCTGCTTGGACAGAAAAACCCCCTTTGATGGCACATTCACACCCTCTCTGGTGGTCCCCATAGCCCCCGGAATATTGTCCCTTAACCTGGATCCTTTACTACCCATGGCCTTTCCACTTCAGAGGCTTCTACATCTATTGTTTTATCATCTCTCCTCTAAAGAGATTTTCTTCTGGAAGAAAATCTTTCTTGGAAACCCCTCTATTTTCTTGCACAGCTAAAAAGGAGCTGGTACTTCTGATAACCCCCTGGATGTGATGGTTCTGAGAACAGGAGCAAGACAGAAACATTTTTTTCCTTCCCTGCTATATGTATTAATTTCATCCCTGGATTGAAAATAGGAGTTTCTATGCACTGTCAGCTGTGTGGCCTCAGGCCTCTGCTAGGTAAGGGCCCCAGTTACCCAGCACCAGGCATCCAGTTGGCCTGTGGCACTGGCTGTTTCCTGAGGCCCCCAGGATGCCCCATTCCTCTGAGGCATGTCTTGTCTTCTGACTCCCTACTCTGGACAATCTTGCTTGCAGGGGCCCCTCTTGAGTTTGGTGTTGATACGTAAATAGATACATTGACATTCAGGGGACTAAGCATCCTCTGTGCATTAACTCAGCTGCACAACCAGTCTATGCAGTAGATCCTGTCACTATGTTGTAGGTGAGAAGCTGAGATGCAGAGAGAGCACTAGCTGGCTCCAGTGCTCTCAGACAGTCAAGTTTGTACTTCCAGCAACTAAAAACAGAAAGGCCCCTGGGATACTCCCTGGACACACAGGTAAGGTTGGGCTCAGCTGGGTTGGTGGAGGAAACTTCTCTGATGGGTTTCAATTCCACAGAGTCCTCACCACCTTCAATAGATTAACGTGTGTTCTATAGCTGGCACCTGGGGGGATGACCCCCACAGACAGGCCAGGGGAGAGTGGCTCAGGACACCGGTTGTACTTCCTACCTTCTGGTCACTCTCAGCTCTGCCTCAGGCTTATCTTCTGTTAAAGCATCTCTGACTTTGCCCCTGCAGTATAGCCAAAATCATCACCTCCTCAGGAAAGAAACTGAAGACTCTTCCGCCCTCCCTCTGCCCTAGACCCTACACCCCTGGGTCTTTCCCTGACTGGCCTCTGCTTGTCCTCCACCACCAGGGACATCAGGCAAGTGGCAATGAATGTCTCTGGGCTAAACCAGCAGGGGATGAGCAAGCGCCCTTCTTGTGGTGTCTCAGGAGTGCTCAGGAGACCCCTCTCACCGAGCCAGGCCACTTGATGCTTCCTGAACACATTCTCAATTTCCTGCCTCTATGTTTTTGCTGATGCTGTTCTCTCCACCACAAGTGGCCTTCCTCTGAAGGCCTAATCCCTAGCCATTTGTCAAGGCACAGTACTACACGGCCGCCACCTGACGCCTTTGTGAGCCCCTCCCCAGAAGTCTTCCTAACCTCCTCTGAACCTCTGGAGGCTTTTGTTTGTAGCCTTCTTCAGTAGTAGTACATGCATTGCGTTCTTCTGTGAGATACGTTCATTTACGTTCACAATTCCTTTAAGTTTATCAAAAGTTGAGTCACACTGCTTCCATTGTGCATATTCTACTTTGCTTAGCTGAGAGCCTGGCACCTAGGTTGTTTTTGAATAAAACAGAAGGGTACGCTTACACAGACAGGGGGTGGAGGGAAGCAATATCTGGTAAGGGAACTTTCAGGAATTAGAAATAACATATTTGCAGAATAGAGGATGTGCTTGATGCATCAAATATAATAATATTTATATGTCAACTTCTGTCCTTCCTTGGATGAGATTGTGTCCTTTTCTATATGAGAATTAAAACTGATCAACTTTCCACTTAAAGGAGTGGATCCTATCATTTAATTAAATTATTTATGGGAAGAAGGGGAAAGTTATTTATGGAGAGGAGTTGTTTCAGAGCCAAAATCTCCTTAGCTTCCTTTCTCTGTTCTATTCTCCTTTCTAATTAAAAATCAGTGCAATTTTGAGAAACCAATGCCAGGAGTTTCATACTTCCTCTGTAATTTTTGTCTTAAAAAGGGTAGTCTGGAAAAAAAAATTTTTTTAAAGGTAGTCTGGTGGGTCACATACCCACCTCAGGGAGAAATCAAGGCATCTCCTTCAACTGTCCTTCCAAAACATCCAGTTTCCTTGTGGTAACACCTTTGGTAGCATTACCAAAACAACAAATACCACCTAGACAAAGAATCTCTTTCAATCCTTGGGACAGCCTGTGAAGTAGGTGCTATTATTGTTTTCATAAAAACGAAGAAACTCAGGTATAATTCAGAAAAGCCCAAGGAACTAGTGAAGCCCCCTCCCAAATTCCTTGTTTTGAAGATCCTACTTTATAGAGTTGACTCCCCAACAACCATTCTGCCCACTACAGGGTTAGTAAATCCATCATGGCAGAGTACCACAGTCTGGGTAATTTACGGTAAGCAGAAATTTATTTCCCACAGATCTGGAGGCTTGGAGGTCTAAGACGGAATGTGCTTTTTGGAGAGTACATTCAAATCATGGCATATGCTTCATGGCAGTTGTTATTGACTCAGGCAGAGCCATGTGTCCATGTTCTGGCCAATGGGACAGGCGGAGTATTTTCCTGACCCTTCTGGAAACTATCTCCTTGTTCCTAAGGAGGCACAAAAGAGACTACCCCCAACTCTTCCTTCTAGACATGGCTAGGTCTGCCTCAGACACTTTGGTCACCTCTGTGATTAAAGGCAGGACAAGGGGTGACAGGACAAAGTGGGTCACAAAGAGAGCAGAAACCTTGCACAGCCTGCCTGAAGTCAACTGAACTTCTGATTATGCTATATCGCAATGAAATTCCTTTTGTAAAGACACAGCTCAACCTCAGGATTTCTGTTACTTCTAGCCAAAAGGATCTTAACTGATGCACTTACTACACTCATGATTTTGAAAATTTGCATTTATTAGCTATATAACCATGGACAAGTCATCGAGCCTCTCTGAATCACAGCTTCCTTGTAAGTAGAATAGAGATAACATAGTTGGCTCTCCATATCCATGGGTTCACATCTGTGGATCCAACCAACTGTAGACCGAAAATATTAGGAGAAAAAATATTCGACAGAGTTCTAAAAGTGAAACTTTAATTTTCCATGTGCTGAATATTCCATTGAGTCCATGCAAATGAAGTGACATACAGGACTGTATTAGGTGTTTCAAGTAATCCAGAGATGATTTAAAGTACACAGGAGGACGCGCATAGGTTATATGCAAATACTAAGCCATTTTATTATATATAAGGAACTTGGACACCCATGAAAGTTCTGGAACCAAGCCCATGGATAACTGAGGAGCTACTCCATAGTGTGGTTGTAAGACTTTAACAGGATCACAAGGTACATAGTAAGTGCCCAATAATAGCTGGGCTATTATTAATAGATACACTCTTGGAAGAAAAGTTGAAATAGAATAAAAAAAAATCTATTGCTTTAACACTGTTAGTTAATATTTAACATTTTTTTCCTGCATCTCCCCATCATTTCTGGTATTTATCCACATATGTCCCTAACTCAGCCATCACATGGTGCTGTCACATGGCATAATCTGTCATTGCATTCACTTACACGTTTGACCATATTTAAGTTGTGAAAAGGCAAAGATTCCTCATGTTTATTTGAATAACCCCCAGCATGATTCCAAGAACATGTGGACTCTTAATATATTCTTAGCTCAGTGCCTTTTAACCATGGGTCAGAAATCAAATTCAACTGCAGTAGTTCTTAAACATTTGGGATCATGAACCCTTTTTGAGAATCAAATGAATGTTGCAGGTCAATTTCTAGACTAAACACACAGCCGAGCAAAATATCTATACACTGGATGCCTCCTCTCCCCCAGGCATGAAGCTTCCTCAATTAATTCTTGAAAGAAACCAAAACAAAACAATTAACAAATGCCACCATGTACCAAAGGCTTTATCAAATACTTCTGGTATCTAATTTTTACACTGAATCATTCATTTACTATAGACATCCATTTAATTTTTATAAAAATACCAAGGTGAAGGGACTACTCTTGCCTTTTGTGCAGGTTCAGAGATGCCAGGGGTCACCTAGGAGGTCACACAGTTACTTGGTTTTAGCATCCCAGCTTATAAGCCCTCCCTATTTCCTGACAACCTACCAAAGGCACAGGCAGGAGCAAGCATCTTCACGTCAGTTCTGCCAGTGAGGAAAATAAGAGATTGTAAGGGGCAGCCCCCATGAGAAGTAAGGATGCTAAAATAAAGTCAGCGCAGCCCATGAAAGCCTGGAGAGGCCACCGTGCCTGGGTTTCTTCCTTCGCTCATTCAGGTGCTCCAGCCACTACACCAGGAACTGACATCATGTGGCATTGTAGAGAGCATCCATGGCAGACAGGCCTGGATCTGGAGTCTAGCTCCATCAGTTAGAGCTGAGTGGCCTCACGGAAGCTGACCAATGCCTGGAGCCTTAACTTCCTCAGATGTAAAGTGGGTTAGTTGGATCCCCACTACAGGGCTGTCCTGCAGATCACATGGGCCTGTGCCAAGACAGCAGCCTACACAGGGCTTGCACAGAATAGGCATTGAGTGGAGGTCAGTTGCTGACAGCTTTGATCCATTTTCAGTCAAATAGAGACCCTAAGGAAAAAAATTAAGTGCTGCCCGGGAGAGGAGCTCTGTAAAAAGTGCAGAGTGGAGACCTGAGAGAACACAGGGATTGTATATCCCCTTCTCTACGGACCACTGTGCTGACATTCCTCTTTGTTTTCACGCCCAAGAGGGGAAAATAGTTTCCTGGAAGCGGAGTGGGAAGTTTTTCCATTAATCTTCCCTCTGCATGTTGTTTCAACAAGATTCAAAATGACACAAAACTAACCCAGAACTTCACACCAAGGAGGATGGAAAAACACACCCCTGCCAGGGCTGGGCAAAGGAGCTCTTCCCAGGCAGAGAAGCAAGGGACCATGTCATTAGGGGAAGCATCGGCGCCACCCACAGCTGTACCCCAAGAGCCATACCAAAGCAGCTTCCCAGAGACCTCCCCAAAGCATCTGAACACAGCCCTGAAAGAGTGCTTTACAAATCTCTGGAGAAAGAAATTTCTGGTAGGAAAGCCATGCCTAGGAAGATGGAGGCTGCACAGGGAACCCGTCAGCCATGGAAGCCTTGCCTTCTGCTCAAGGCCTCCATCAGTGACTAGATCCCAACTTATTCAGTTTCCTTCTGGCCACAAGGGATGACCTTTAAGTGGACTCACTTCTTCAGCCAGTCCAGGTGTGAGTATACAGATTTCACTGTTTATTATCTACATTTGTAGAACTAAATGAACAGAGACGGGAAGACCAAGCAAGAACAGCTGGCCCAGAATCCAGCCAGGATTGACTGAAGCCATCCCAGTGTTTGGCAAAAAGTCAGCCTCCTTGATCAATGGGATGGTTGTTCTGAGGCTGACGAGCTCCCTGTTGAATGTGCCATCTGGCCTGTCCTTCCATGCTGGGGAGCAGCGGGGGGAGGGGGCTGGGCGAGTCAGTCAGTCATCTGGAAGTAAGCATCTTGGCTCTAGACACTGTTCTTGCTGCCTGGAGGGTGCTAGCCCCAGGGACAGAGCAGAGAGAGCAAGATGCTCTAAACTACATGCCTCTACTTCCTAGGGCAAGAGAAAAAAGGAGCATGGAGCCCCAGGCCCTACAACTCATGTTACCCAACTGCCCTCTCAAACCTTCCAAAGAAACTCATCTCTTCTCTTTCAGCCAAAGAATAAAAGCTCTTGTGCTAATTGACTCAAGGACAGATACCCACAAAATCACAAGTTACCAGTTTCACAAATAGCCATACTCCAAATCCCAGTTTGAGCCCACTGAGGACACCCTGTGTCTTCTTGGGGGGTGGTAGAGAGAGAGACATCTTGTTGCTTGTCTCTATATCCACAGCGCCTGTCGTCTGCCTTGCATGGATAAGCATAGCTAAAATTTATAGAGCATTGACTCCTTCATATGGGTCTTCTCATATAATCTTCACTCCAACTCCAAGAGAATAAGGAAGAAACAGGGGAAGAAGGAGATCACCCAGTGGGTAAGCAGGAACTTGAACCCACCACTGCTGAATGCTTCATCATCATTCAGTCCCCACTGGTCGGTTGGAGGAGCGCAGACGGGCCCCGAGATGTAGTTTTCCCATCTGTAAGACGGGTTGCTGTGATGGTTGCATGAATTCATGTTTGGAAACAGCTTCCTGATGTTTACAAGTAAGTAAGTTAAACAAATAACATTGGTTCATTCAACATCATTGCATTATAATGTTGATGAGAAACATCATTTCTATAATGTTGGTGAGAAAAATAAGCAAGTCCCATCCGGGGCCACTCTGCCATGTGGAGTTTGCATGTGCTCTCCTGGGTTTTCTCCAGGTACTCTGGTTTCTTCCTACATCCCAAAGATGTGCATGTTAGGTGAACTGGCGTTGTCTATGCGGTTCCAGTGTGAGTGTGGGTGGGTGAGTGTGCCTGGCGAGGCCGCCTATCAGGGCTGGTTCCCGCCTTACACCTTGAGCACCCAGGTCAGGCTCCAGCCATCTATGACCCTAAACAGAAATAAGCAAGTTGGAAAATGAATGAATGGATGAATGAATGCCAATGATTATAAAATAAGAACTTACACAGTCTACAACAATCATACAAATGGAAGCACCAACAGCCCACTACCCTAATTATTGTTTGCTTTTCAATTTCATGTGGTAGGAAATGCTCCTGACGATTTTGGCTTTGCAAACATTTATTCCTTGATTTAACTCCACCTCCACCCCCCACCATTATGACCACCCTCATTCACTGATTCCCTTGAATTTGGGGTAAATAATTATCTTACTTGTTATTGATCTTTCTTAAATGTGTGTATAGCTCATATTTATTCCCACATTTAGAAGGTTGGTGATGTTTTTGTGACCAAAAATATACTGTAGAAATTTAACTCTTACTATATCAATTAGCAGGTGATATAATTGGTTTCATTGTATGTTGTTTTGCTTAAAGTCATTTTCCAAGAACCTACCAACAAAGTTAAGTGAGGACTTATTACCATATATACTCGAGTATAAGCTGACCCGACTATAAGCCGACCCCCTTAATGTTACCCTAAAAACTGGGAAAACTTTGTGACTCGAGTATAAGCCGAGGTGGAAAATGCAGCGGCCACTGGTAAATTTCAAAAATAAAAATATATACCCAAAACAATTACAATAATTGAGGAATCAGTAGGTTAAATGCTTTTCAATATTTATTGCTAAAGGAAAACTGTAAACTAGCCAACAACAACTTTAAAACTTTAAATAAAGTGCAGAGAACCATAGCTTAACAGGTAATCAAGCTAAGTAAACCTGTATGACCCGAGTATAAGCCGAGTTCGGGTTTTTTGGCACAAATTTTGCACCGAAAAAACTCGGCTTATACTCAAGTATATATGGTATATGTGAGAAGTGGTAGGAGAAGCATGTTGAGTAAGAAAATTTTCAAGATGTTAAAGTATATGAGACTTACTCTCCCTGCCCGTAGCCTGCCCTTTTAGGACATAGTTTATTGGTCCCCTTCACTGCCCACCATCCTCTACTACTCAGATGCCCAGTATTTTCCTGCTTCCTGCCCTCCTGCCACAGCATGAAACATCTAAGATGTTACTCCTATGACAGTGTTGGACGATTATGCTGTTTATCCTCTCTGGGTTGTGCATTTTTTTAAAAGGCCATGGGAGAGGAATGCTGGATCTAAAGGATATAATTACTCATGGTGGGATTTCAGGCACTGAGACATTTGGGGTTCTGCCATTTAGATGACCTACACATAAAGTTAGTTCCAGAGCAGTCATAAATCAGATGCATCACTGACCAGGAACCAGCAATGCAAGTCCAGATAGAAATAAACATAGAAGAGGCTTGATGCTGTATTCCCAAGTCACCCCCACTACAAGTAGAGATTCCAGTGACGTGAGGTGAGGGTCATGAAAAGGAGGACTCGATTTCAAGTTCTCCATAGTAAGTCCTAACCTGGCCTGAGCACGGCCTCACTCTGGCCCCCTGGCTCTCCCAGCAGTGTCTCACTGATGCCTCCCATGAGCACTGCAACCAGAATGAGGCTGTCTACTCGCCCCATCTCCCTCAGAGCCCCCTCTTGAGTTGCTCCCCCAGTGACACACTGATCTGGAAACCCCTTTGTCATCAGTGGCTCCTCCCTGCCCTTCCCCCCAAACCATCCATCCACAGCGTCTCTGTCAAAGGCACCAGTCACCCATTCACTCAACAAAAATTAGGGAGTGACACTGATGTGACCCTGCCTCATGACCCCTCCCTGTATCAGGCCTGGACCATTCCCTTAGCAACACTATTTCTCTCTTCCCTTTCATCTGTCCCCAAAGCTGACAGAGGAGTCTTTCCAAAGAGCTGTGATGCCACAGCATTCTACCTAGGGTGAAAGCTTGAGGCTCTGTCTGAAATAAAACAAAACAAAATAAAATAAATAAAAATAAAAATAAAAATTTTGCATTTCCCATAACTCTAAACATTTTGGGTCCCAGCTAC